>JAOYSI010016063.1:0-16399 GCA_025775065.1 Hiodon alosoides | reverse complement strand
ATAAATCTTTCATACAATAACATAGGCAAGAACCGTGAGACTATTCGGTAGTGGTCTGTCATTTATCTTTGTTTTTTGAAAGCAAAAAAGTTGAAAGTTTGAAAGCATATATACGAGAGAGAAACTACCGGAACGATCTGATCAGATGACTTACTTGTAGCATGTGGTCAGTTCTCCAGTTGTTTTCACACAGGGATATTTACTCGTTACAACTTTATTTTCAGGGCAGACTCTGCAACAGTATAAAATCCGTAATAAGTCAGAAACGCCAACGAATGTAGAAGCTCAAACACAACATGTGACACAGTCGTGATTTCGCCAGTTCATACACCTTACAACTAACAAATAATGACCCCATGTGTCTAAATTAATTGTCAAACTTGATATTAATACGTATACTGCTATGAAATGCTTAAGGCCGAGGCAACGTTAACATGAATCTGTTTAGAATAAACACACTTATTCACTCCACCAAGTTGCATTACCTGTCAGCGTCGTTCGGCTCCTCTTTGTAAGACCAAAGCAAGCCTTGCGCGAACAAAGTAAAAACCAAAACGACCCTTGCAGAGATCCAGTTTTTCATAAAAATCATTTCCTCAGTTAAAATACCCTAGACACAACTGTAGTTTGTAGGCAATGTACTTTAAAGTTACTGTTTACTGTACCGGACGTTTGGGTAACACGGATTAGCTCCCTCCCGTTGCTTCGACGTCTGGATTCTTAATGTTTCTCCTCCACTGACTCAGTCTTTCATTTCCTCCCTCCATCGTAGAGCTGCAACAGTTTAATATAGGTTGTATACTTTATAATCCCGTAGTATAAGGTTTAATGATCCCTATGCTATTTGGTTTGTGTGTTGTAAATATTGAATGAATTAAACTTTTATATTTAAAGTTTTAATTTACATTGGTTTTGGTTTTATATTTAAAATTACCTTGGCTCGGGGGGTTGGCCTCGTATTGCGTTTTATTTTTTATTTTTCAATGCTTGGATAATTCTAACGTTGTCCAGAACACAATCAACAGCAATAAAAGCCGATAAAATCTGTTAGATGTCGGTTTCAGTTTGTTGAACCATTGACCAATAGCGAAGTGCAATTATGGACTACGTGAACTCACCGCTTTACAAACACAATTTTGCGCTCTTCGCCAAATCCTAAATGTTAAGCCTAACTAAACACACATCTTATCTCTCCTACAGCATGACCTTTTGATAAGAAACTTGTGCGGGACCCCATTGCTGTACAGAAGGAAGCTGTCCGGTCTGCGTCACAGATGAAGGATTGCAGTGAAATAAGATGCTTGATATACTCCAGAATGGTTACGTGCAACGGTAATGGGAACACTGTCATTTTTTTGTTACCAAGACTACGGCCCCATGTTTTTCAATAAGATAATTCATTTTCGATGGCTATATGGAACTAAATAGAAACCCAAAGTCACAAATAACGGGTCAGTGGATGTTAACGTAATTTTCTTAAATGTCTTTATTCTTTCACCGTACAGAATTATTACAAAACTCTATTGCTTGTTATTACATACCAAAAACAATTAATAATTCTTAGTTACATTTTTTTTATTTTTACTCTGGAGTAGAGATTCGCTTGAATTGGGACCAGGAGTCTCTTGATATTAATGAGAAATTAATGAGAAAAAAATGGGTCACAGTAGGGAATGTCTGCTTTAGCATGGCTCACAAGATTGCAATTTCTGAAGACATACAAGGCCAGCCTGTTGGAAAATGGAATGCATTCTCTCCTCAGTCCTTGTCCCAGTCGTGTCCATAAGAAAACCTTTGACGCAAAGCAACCATCCGGTTTCTCCTACATATGGTGCTGTATGAGACATATGACTGGCGGCTGAAGACTGTACCGTGGGATCAACAGTCTTTGAGATGACAAAGGATAACAACAAGGTTTCTACTTCCATTGAAGACAAGGCATTGTTGACCAACATGAGTGAAGTGACACTCATGGATGATTCGAACAGTTGGATAGCTCCTCTGTCTTTTTGGCACACTATAACAGGGAAAAGGCTTTGAATCTCCCCTCTTCTCTGCTACACATGTTACAGATGCAGAGGCTGGTTTCACTAAGCAATGCCCCATACTGTGGATGAACTTGCACAAACATTTTAAACATTGTGCAATGGGATACCTTCTCTGAAGAATTGCATTGCATTATGGGGGGGAGAGATTCCTAAAACTAGTCCAGTGTGGAAGATGAGCCCGCTCATTGATGAAGAAGGTCTGGATGGCTTAAACAAGCAGGGCTAGACACAGGAAAGAGAAACCCTCTGATCATACCTTGTTGTCACCTCTTTGCCGTTTTACACATTGGTTAATGATTTTTTTCCCAGTCCCTTAAACTAAGTAATTCTTAGTAATTTTTTCGTGCAACTTAAACTTCCCACTCGGTTTTACTCAGATGGACACAGATCAGTTACTGTCAGTTAATTTCTCTTCTCAGTTTCGCTGCAAAAACATTTTGAAACCATAATAAAGCAACATTATCCATCACACATTAATTCGATTTTTTTTTTTTACAGAACGTCCACTAAATATATAACATACTTCATATTATCCTTTCATTAACTGACTATATTTTCGGGCATTAATTGAGCTGTAAGTAAACTTAACCAAATTATGTAAAAGGGGAATTGTCGGATCTAAATGTAGAAATGTAGCAAGATTCTATTAAGGAAAAAGGGTTTACACCCAATTTTCTGAATTAATTAGAAAACACAGCTTTAGCGACGTTGATGGAGTTTCGTAATGACAGTTCCATGATGCTTAGTGTTCCGCTGCAGTGAGTTGGGAGCGCTCGCGTTTCATGCATACGAAAAAGTTGATTTTGGTTTCGGCATACTAAGGGGCATGGGGATTTTAAAACCTGTGGTATTTATACACCAGGTCGTGAGACCGAGTATCAGCATTGATGGCAAAATTGGACCAGTGCTGGACAAACGTCAAGAGATTCGAGATTGCATGAAAACAACCACTGCGGACGTTAAAGCAGCCCTCTGGCAGCATGTTAATATTTTCGTTATGTCAAGAAAACCAGTGAAAGATTAATCGTTTATTAGGCAGAGGCAGAGGCAGAGGCGCCCTTAAAAATATAGTGATCATGTGCGATATTTATTTTATTTTCGTTTCTGACGTTGAACGAACGTCCACAAACTGCTGTCGTAGGTGTGAGATCAGGTTGAGATGGAAAGATTCCATGCTCAGCTTGCAAATATTTTTCAAAGACCTATCTCGAAACCTGCAGGATAAAAAAAAAAAAACATGATTGTGCATTTTACTTTCTTCCTGTAAAATCCCCAGTTAAACCAAGTTCCTGTTTCTCTGGTGGAATAGAATGTTATGTGGCTAGAATTGACACAAATTCTAAATGGGGACAATGGCCGTTTGTAAAGACTTATTTTATTTCCATATGGACTGTTGAGAGGTAAAATGTTGATTTTTAAGAGGGAATCAATATATTATATAAGATATTAACAGTTTGTCCTTTAACACTTTATTAATTCAGCAGACCAGAGTGACCATGCAGTTTCCAAGGGCTTTTTTACTCCAAGGGTCTAATAGTCATCTTGCTAAAGTGCTTAGTATTGTATTATCTGCAGCAGCTGTCTGGAGGTGAAGTCTGCTATGGCAAACTTTAAACAACGTGCTTAGGCTGCCGGTGACTGCTGCGGTCAGGCTATTCAGAATGAATACACAGGAAACACTTCTGCGGTGAATGAGCTAGCCCTGTAAGGGTCAGTTCCATGATGATAACTAAACCTCAAACCCTGGAAGGGCTAGCCACTTCCGAGTAGTTTTGGTGTGGCAACAAACACAGGGGAAAATTGACATAATCCACCAGGGTCTACTTACAAGCTGAGTTGGTTTACACCGCTGCTTGGCCTGAAATGGTACATCTGAAATTCCAGTGTGTAAACTTTACTTCGTCAATATTTTGCTGATTGCTGATTTACCAGCACTGACATTGCAGCGTGCTACGTAGCCTACAAAAGCTAATGATAATGACAAAAACAAGTTAACAAGCCTATATATAAACAGTCAGATATGGCATTTTCTTCAGTTTGCTTCTCAGGAGAATTTAATGAAAAACCTAGCCCTACCATTGTGTTAGTGGAAAGCCTCAAAACTTGATTTTTGCTAAATACAGATGTACCTACAATTTGCTAGGGGCAGAGCAGGACATTTTCAATTAATTTACTGATTAGCATGCAAAAGTGGTCTCTTGCTGTCTACCTACCAAGTGTGGTGAAGTTTATCAGAGGACTGTTATCTGAATAACAGGTGAGTATAATTCATTTAATGCCCAGTTTTGCACCTGGAGATCCTTCTTCATTCTACAGACAGCCACTTATAAAATGTAAGATATAAAAATAAAACGTGTTGAGCAAACGTTACTCTGAGTTATTTTTCTTCCTTTTTATTGTGATTGACAACGTTTACTCAAGATAATCAACCAGTGCATCTGATTTAATTGTGATCATTCTGCCAGTAAGTCTGAAGAAAAAGGAACACTTGTAGGAATAATAGTCAGATATTTTAGTTGGCTTGTGCCTGCTTGGGATAATGCAGTACATTTCCTTCCAATGCAGTGGATAATTCTCAGCGCCCAGCTGAGCTGTAAAAACCCCAACTCTCAATCAATTGTTATACATTGTGGATGCTCCACGGACAGAGGCTTGGCGACAGAGGTCTGGTCACCCGTCGTCCGTCCATTGTCCTGAGTTGGCCTCTGAGTGTTGTATCGTCTCGAAAATTTGACCCTCATACGGACCGTGCTATTGTCCATTTGAGGTTGCGCTATTTCATAACAGCATTTTGACTGGTTAGAGGGATGTTTCTCTACCCAAAACTGAACCTATTTAGGTATTTAACCTTTTATTTAATTAAATCCCCGAAAACGTCATCGGCCTCACATACAAGAGTCCCTTTTCGTTTCATTCTGATTTAAAAAAACATACAAAAATAACATAGACCCATTCAATGTTAAATAATAGCAGCATATTCAGACTTATATTCTGATGTGTAATGAATTTGGTAAATTGAACTGATATTTAAAAAATGTAAGAACCAATATATTACCGATTGTATATAAAAAGTAATTATACAGTTCATTCACGTTCTTTTCAACACCAGGATTCAAATTCAGTTAAATGCACTATATGTAATTCACTTGCTGTCCACATGGGGTCTCTTGTGTCAGTGAAATAGATTTTAAAAATTTTTCCACAAAATGGATGATAGCGATTAGAAATCCTTGGGTGCGTCACAACATCAAAGGGCCCAAGCTGTGCCATATATCTTTCAGATAAAACGTCGTCTTGGTATAATAAGGTCCACATTCCTATTTTCACATGCGATTGCAGGCGTTGTTTATGAAGGTGTTTGATAATGTAACGACACAATGGAATCACATAACCTCCCTAAAAAAACACCCTACAGATTCTGCAAATTATAATTTGCTCTGCATGTCATTAGGGTAAAGAAACGTTTTTAATGTATTCATTTACGGATCTTTCTGTTTGTGCATGTGTTTGTATATTTACATCACCCTCATTTTGGATTAACCGATACCTAACCTGTACCCATAACCTTAACCTAAGATATTGCCCATGCTTGCAATGTCCTCCCCGTCCCACACTTTCAGACGCTCTCATAAAATCCAGTACCAGAACAAATGAGAGCCATTTATTTTTTTGTGGCAGAACTATAATGGCAGAACAAACTCATTGCTTCCTTTAAAAAATTTTCTTTAATAACTCACATTAAATCAATTCTCTAAGAGTTTTTCTCTCTCCTTCAATCTATCGTCATTCTTTCTCTAGCGTGTCCTCAGAGGGTTTAAAGAATTACGAAAGTTTACCTGTCGGGAGGGGCCTAAGTGAGGATGACCTTAATCAGCCCCTACGCCCGCCGGGTTTTGTCTGTACGTTCCAGACCAAAATGTTTCAGGAGGAAGGCATTATGCTTTTCAGGATGACATGTAACCAGGACAGCAGTACTTGTGTGCCTGATTTCCCCCCGGGTACCGGTGCACAACGGGTCCTCTCAATCAGCCGACGGACATGTCCTGTTGTGCCAGGACTGGAGGAGTGTGGCTCCCGACAGATGGAAAACACTATCCATCCACTATGCACTATGCTGCTGCTCATGGTCAGATTTTACATCAATAGGCCCTTTCTGTTCTTTTTTCTGGTCAGCAAAAACAGTATCTGTCTATTACACAATGGTGATGAATACAGAGCGAAAATAAGCCAAAGTTGCTAAAAAGATGATAACTACCCACTCACCTGAACCGCACACTCACGGTTATACAGGATTTGTTTCTCGAAAAACATAAAAACTGGCAAGATTGAGATTGAAATTGACATGAAAACTGACAATACCGTGTGTGTGTTACTGAGATTAAACATAACTGAGGAACTGACCTACGTGAGGTTAGATAAAGATAAAGAATGCCGGTAATTGAAAAAGGTCTATTTATTTATTTATTTATTTTTATGTGTACAGATTAAATGGATTCCTTAATCAACCACTGAAGCTCAGATGACCCCTTGTTCACTCACTGGGGAATAGCTATTTAACTGAAAGTAAATTTGCCACACCAATGGCAACATTTTGTCCGACCCCTACGTGGTAATATGTGGAAGACTTTGCATAATAAAATACAGTGACACTGGGCTTCTGAGGAATAAGTTGACATTTTTCTTCTTTAGCACAGGCTGTTTCTTTTTTAGGTTTTAAAAAGAAGTTGAAGCATCCAGAGAAAAATGTTTTTATTTCTTGCCAAAGCTCTTGAAATATGTTTAACACAAGAACAGAACCAAGGGTGATGCATTTACAAACTGAGACAGGGGTCAACACTTTGTCAATGACGTGTTGCTCATGAACTGTACTGATTATTGTTTTCTAAATTGTCCTTGCAGCCTCTTTCTATTTGTGTGTGAATAAAAAAATTAATATTAGCAAATTAAATTGGAAGGCGAACATAAGTGAGGCTTAAAGATAATCAGCTTGCTGTGCTTGCCATTTAGAAATGATAGAACTGAGACAAGGAGAGCTTTTGGACCTGGTTATGTTGTTTGGACCCTTGGATCTTATTGAGAGGTTCCCTTTATGGAGACTAAGATTTGTGTGCTTGACTTAAAATGAGCTCTGCCATTAAATTTGATATAAAATTAGCCATGGAAACAATAATGTCCTTTAAAAAAAAAAAAAAAAATGTTTAATTCCCAATCGGTCCAGCATTTTGAACCTCAGTTTTACCTTTTTCTCTAGCTGGCCACAATCATTATGTATACCTGTTTTCACTAAGAGGTCATTTGTATACCCCACAAAAACAATGACAGCCTCTGATATTTGTAACAAAATGTTGTTCTTCAGGCCAGTACCTCAAGACTCAAGAGAACATTCCAGTGTTATCATTAGCATGCTGCTAACATAAGGACTATTCCCCACAGGCACTTTACAGGGGGCTGTAGCTTGGTTGATGTTAGAAGCCTTGTCGTCCACCTGCACAGCATGTTGTAAAATTCTGTTACCAGGATGGTTAACCTTCCAAGTGGTTATGCAGTTCTGCAAAATATTAATTAATTACTATCAATTTAGGGAAGACACACACACACACACACACACAGTGTGTACTGTATTCATGCTCTGCTGAATATTTTACTGTAAGATGTGTTAGGAAGAAGTATAAGCTAAAGGTAACTCTTATTGACATGCAATCTGTAATAAATCTGTACCGTAAAATCTGTGAATCTGTATCTGTAAAATAACAGATGTCCTTTTAACAAGCTATTACAGCAAAAGCTGCGTGAACACTAAAATCCTCCATAAAAGTGATTAAGTGAAGGCTAAAAAAAGATATTTAAAAAAATAAAAATAAAAACATAAATAAAAAAACTGAGCTGTGGTTCACAGTATATATAATATGCTATGCTGTAACATCTGTTAAAACTCATTTGTTCTGGCACTGTCACAGTCACAGTGAACATTAGGAGGCAAACACAATAGGTGGGGGTTACTCATAAAACGTAAGTTTTCCAATAAGGTTAATGTTATGCTTGTCGGGTGACACCAGCAGCCCCCTCATGCTGCTGGACATTTCCTCTGATATCGCAGGGGTGATTTATTGTCCTCATACTGCACTCTGAGCCCTGCATCCAGGCTCTCCTATTCTCCTGGCAGGGAGACTTAGACAGATTTTCGGAAGCATCCCCCTCATTAATCTGCCGGGAACACAACTGCAGCTGGGGGTCAGGACAATAAAGGAGGGAGGGAAATAAACTCCCCGGTGAGCTGATGGTGAGGGACAGTGTGTGAGCACTCCTCCCACAGCCACTCAAGGTCAGGGGTGCGTTCTGACAAGCTCCACGCAGGACAGATCACCCAGGTAGCAATAAAGCAATCTAGCTCCTAGCAAGGTCCGTGTTCAGGGTGTACCAGTTTCAGAGCTGAAGCAAATCTTTCCTTCGAAATACTCAGGACAGGTCAGAATTAAGCTAACTTGTTCTGCCACGCTTTGTTTGGAGTAGTACTCATCAGTCTTACTCGCTGGTTTTTTGACCAGTAATCATTATTGTGTTCCACAAAGATGAACTATTAGTGGTACTGTCGGCTTACCCAGATAAACAGCACGCTGAGCCCTTCTGCAGGTTTAGTAGTGATGCAGAACTACATCTGCTTTTTACATTTCAATCATTCATGACATATCCGGCGTGTTTTATTGCGTATTCAGTAATTCACGTTCTCCAGCAACCGATAAATTACGTAGTTGCACCGTAGGGTGCGTAGGGTACCAGTAACATGCAACTTGATCATATCTAAAGATAATGCATTTTAACATAGTTTCCGAAAAAAAATTTGTTAAATACGTAAGTTAATTTAAAGGACACTGCAGAGCTCTGAGCACAGATATGATCCTTTAAAATCTCACTGCGAACACCCTAATGTGGCAGGCCACTCCGATTCTGGCAACGGTATGCAAAAATAAGGTCATAGAACAAGAGGAAATAAATGACCAAAAAAAAAAAAAAATAGCCAATTTTCATCATCATCATCATCATCAGCAGCAGCAGCAGCAACTGGGATAAACACACACGTGGCTTGTCATTTTTAAAATGCAAACTCAACAGGGCAATACAGCACAGGAGAGTGATCATGTTAACTTGATTGTTTAATCAAGGGGCAGCTTTCTCAAAGGTAAGGTAGTACAAACTGCTCTTACAGATGCCAAAGATTATCAAATGTAAAATATATTTCACCGAAAAAAAATCTGTGTTTTGTTGCAAATAAACACAATTCATTTTCTGCATTTATTTAATTAATTTAATGTAAACATTGACACGGCTTGCCAGTCAATTTTCGAATTGCAGGATATTAGCATTAAAAAAGCCATATGTAAATGATGAAAAATGGAACAGCAGAACAAGCTTGAGGGTGAGTAATGATTTATGTAACAATGTTTAAACATAATGATAAACAGAAATACTTGTCGCTGACTGACGCTTGGAGGAAAAGGCACACAAATGTACACCCTATCAGTGAGAAGGTAAAAAAATACCTCTGAAATGACTACCGAGATTCACACCTGGTGTATGGAATGGGAGATGTATAGATGTATTGTGGAATCATTCAATTTTGAAATAATATAGATTTATATCTGGAGAGAGAAAGAGAGAGAGCGAGATAACTAAAAAACAATAACTAAATAACTAAAAAACAAAAGAAAGCATTTTTTTACCAACCCTCTACAAACTTGTGGCAACTAGACTTTTTTTGTCCGTTATAAATTACAAACGTGTTTAATGTGAATTGCAATGTGCAGTGCTTATTGGTTTTTGAGTCATGGCCCTCTTTAATACCGCACACATACACACGTTGGTATGAAAGGCTTCTGGCAGTATTCAGCCACATAAATTGTGCACTCTCCCAAAAACATCTGGCCCTGTGCAGCACTATTCACATGCATTATGGTGAGCCTCAGTTCAGCAGAAAAATCTGGTGTGTTATATTCGTTCTGAAATTAATCGATATTTAACCCTGACTGGCAGTATTATTTACAGAGAAATCGATAATTATAACCATTAGTAACTGACAACACTATCCTTTAAAGAATGTTTTTTTAGCAAAATGTTTTTTTTTTGCGATCATGTTTAGTACAGAGCTAGGCATACATTTTAGCAGTCAATTTTGTTACATTTGCTATTTACCCACCATGCTATTTTGGTATAGAGCAGGGGAAGCAACCACGTGATAATTCCACGTTATTATGCTACTTTCTGTTTGTTGCAATTGACCCAAAGAGCTTATCTTTTTTAAGGTCAGGAAAGTCAGCTTTACCCAAAAGGGGGTTTTTGTTTTTCTGGTTTCTGGTTCTTGTTTGCGTTTTTTTTTTTCTTTTAAGTTTCATTCTGTTAGTTGTGCTAAATAACGGCGGTAAACTGGTGCACCACTTCCCTGTGTTCTGGGCCAGACATGCCCCGGCGTGCCAAATGTAGAACAACAAGCTGGATGCTCAAGTTTTAAGTGATAACAAATTACCGGTAAAAATAGATCATCGTTGATGTGTCTTAAGCTGTCTGCAAAGCAAGTAAATATTAAAGTGTGGTGTAGTAAGAAGAATTTAAAACAATAACAAATTCCCAATGCAAATGCCACCCCCTGTCCCGGGAGATTACATAGGAAGAGGACTTGATCCGTTTGCTGTCCTAGGAACAAAACAGTAACCTGTAACAAATGCCTATGCAGTAGTTTTGAATGAGTAACTTTAAACAATGAAATCTTTATCAATGTAAAAACTTATCTCATCATACATATTTTACTGTACATTTCAGAGAAAGGGAAAAACCATCTATTACCAGTGACCTATATACAAATTCTTATATAATGTTGTCGTCATAGCCTAGAAGGCAATATGTTAG
The DNA here is from genome assembly GCA_025775065.1 of Hiodon alosoides. Lineage (NCBI taxonomy): Eukaryota > Metazoa > Chordata > Actinopteri > Hiodontiformes > Hiodontidae > Hiodon > Hiodon alosoides. The sequence goes on along the minus strand of JAOYSI010016063.1, from coordinate 5,453 downwards.
AAGGGCTTATGATCTGTCTGCTGGTACCTTGGTAACTACACTATTAATCATACTGTTCCAGTACAGTGCCCATAATTTAGGTTCTGCACAGTCAACAAAAAATGAACTTTCACAGGTTTTTCATGCTGCCCTAATTCATTTCAAGAAGTCAGGGAAACACACTGCCCCAAAACCTTCTTTGTTTCTCCATATAGGAGATCGTACCCAATTATGACAATTAATTTGACTTTTTCAGAGTATTACAGGATTTTACATTTACAATAAAAGACTGAGGTGGACTGAGGTATAACTAACTCTTTTATGTTATACATATAATGCATCATTTTTGTGCAATTACATTTCTGTTTTTATTTTTACGAGAAAGCTATATTACTCTGGGTTTCAAGCATAAATTTAAACTTGTCCATAGCAGCATGCCCCTCAGCTAAATTTACCGCTTCAGAAAATTTCATAAAATAGAACAGTTCAAAATGCCAAGTTTGGGTCTATACAAATGAATGCTCTCGGTAGACTATCGCCTGTTTATCAACGACCATAGACGGTTACCCATTACCCTGACTGTGAGAGGTTTCCCATTTTACTTAAGCAGTGTTAGAGTGCAACCCTCCCCCCAATAGTTATAACCAGGCCCCGCTGCACTTCCATCTCTTCTTTGAAGCCAGGCACATCCCACTGCTATCACCATTGTAACGCCCCGAGCTGGCTTAAAGCCTTGGTAAGATTCTAACACAAATTCCCAGTGCTAAAGGCAGATAAGTTACATCATGACTAAAGGGCAAAGGCCTTTTAACGAGGCTCAGTGAGTGCCGCGCTACGATATATGTAGAGTTGTTTATTCAGGTTTAATGGTTTGCAATGAGGCAGTTTCGGGCATTTTGAATAGGTTACACATGAAAGGTAGGCCTTGATGTGATGATTTGTTTTGGAATAAGTGCCTTTTATGAATGAAGAATACTTTATGCACACTGAACCAGCCTTGCCCCCTGAAAGACTTGCACGTATGTCTGTCTTTCTAAATAATTCAGTATGTGCATTCTGAGGCTTGTGCGGCATGAGACAGTGAGAAAAGGTTTGAGCAGGAAGTCTGAGAAAAGTGCCGTGGTTGAGATTTTTACCTGTTAGAAACAGACATTAGCCCACATTAGCTGACTACTTTTCCCTTGAAATGTCTCTCTGTCCTCCTAATTGCCATTGTAAATAAATGGAGGAAGGTGACAGAAGGTTTTACAGTAATTTATACATTATTCTGAACTCTTTTCTCTTTTCTTGTTTATTTAACAAACAAAAAGCCATGCCAAGGAAACTTTTGATTTGCTAGAATTGTAATAAAATAAAAAACAAGTCTTATTAGATGTAAATGTGATACTGATTAATAGAAAATATGTCACATAAGTTAAAAGCATCTACTGTGGAAATAGCTAGAAAAAGCTAGAAATCAGAATGCAGGGATATTAATAAACAGTACATTGATAAGGTGTCTATCAGAAAATAAACCAGTCATCAAACAATTCAACACATCAATAATCGCATTGCCAAAAAGCAACAAAGATTGTAATCATTACGGAGATTGTACATTCAGAGCAAAGCTTTGGTCAGAACCTTGAGTACACATATGGACGAATACGCATAAATCTATGTATAGACACACGGGTGTCTTCGGGAACCAGCCAGCGATGGTATCCTGCGCGGTATCCTGCGCGTAGATGGAAAGTTTTACTCGTCATTGGATCGCTTTCATTCCAATGGTGTCATGGTATAGATCACTTGGCATCCTCTTCTTTCATTGTAATGTTATCACAACTACGGCATTTGGTGTTTGGTTGCCAAGTGGAACTGAACAGACTAAGGTGTTGAGGGCACAGAACTACCCCAATCGTATTGCCTGATTCTGATGTTTCTGCACCAAGCCTTAATGTTTAAGGATAGAGTACGTGCAGAAAAAACAGAAAACACATTGTACATAGAAAAGGGCTGTCATTTGGAGAAATTTAAAAGTTATCCTCAATTGCCAACATTGTCTGTAACTTCTCTGGGTTATGGAACACATTTAAATAATCCAAACAGCTTCCGGCTTGCTGAAAAAGGTGCAGAGGTATCAGCCAATTTGTGCCATCTGGGCGCAGTGCTGTCCAGCTGATTAGGACCTATTACTGCCTGTTAACCTTATTGATTATTATATTGTGTCATGCTGATGGTGGCTTTGTGTTTCTTGGAATTTCTGCATCGATAACAGTACAGCATCTATTGGTGCTATAACCATATGAACAACAAATCCCACACACGTCTGATCATTAAATAGGCTTTTCCGGATCATACAATTCCAAACTTCTCCCGACTAACATGCATTTAAAAAACGTTTCAGCTTCTTTATTTTAAACCGTGAAACCGTGTGCGATGAAATTCAAGTGCAAATTTAAAGGACATATTGGATAATCGGCTGACCTCTAAGACGAAGACAAAAACACGATCCCAGTCAACCTCAAAATTTCAGTGCTATTGGGCATTAACTAATCATAGGGGGAGAAACCAGGCCCCTAGTGCTGGCGTTTGAGAGGTGGGACGTGTGCATAACTCAGGACTCCAAGGGGCTCTGTTAGTCATCACAGCTGTCCATTCTGATAAGGTGAGTGATGGATATATATGAGAGCAGGTATATAAGTTTCCTTTAATGCCTGAAAAAAGTTAAGACCGTTGCTGTTAAGAGTGAGACACAGTAAAGAAAAAAGAAAAAAACACTGTCCACTGAAGTATTTTTGATAGTCCAGCCGAACTGATTTTTCAAAAGGGTCAGGCCCTTATTATTTATTTAAGAAGAAATGGATGGAAGTTGATGTCATGTTTTGGCCAGCAATATAAGACCAGAATATTTTTTTGTCCAGGGTTAGGTAATTGGTACCACATTTAGCAGGTTGCATGCCGATTATCTACGTGTGAACATTTAACAGTTAACCAGCCAGTCAAGAAACCTAGTGATAAAACACATTTTTATAGAATAGACCCCACAATACCCTTTGGTAAATCGACAGTGTGACATTATCCAATAGAAGCAATAAAAGCAATCAATGCCTACAGCTATCAACTATCTTTAAAAAAAGTTTAGGATCCCTATCCCTCCAAACCCATAAGGCTTCATATATCAATGCATGCTGTGTTCAGAGTGGATAGATATATAAAAGGGTAGAGCTCCATCTGGAAAGCTGCACAAAATACCCACTAACTCAAAAAGTATTGTTTTTTAAAAGCGATAGAGACTATCCCACAAGGATTTCCCATGTGATTTAGAACTGGTGATCTATCACACAGTATGACCCTCATACTTAAGTACAGCAGAACTTTTGAAAGCTAGGCATCTTAGAGGAGTAGATACGAACATTGGTAACAAGATCTAAGTCGAACTTTCCCCGATTGTCTTGTCTTTAGTGGCTGAAATAAATCACAAAGTCACAAAACAAATTAAAGTTTTTCTTGAATTACGACATTGTGAACGCACCGTGTGAAGCCTCTATGCTGTGCATTATGAACCAACAGAACAATAACCGCTGCACATCTTCACCTCGGCTCCTGAAGACATGGGGCTGAATAATGGTTACGTTCAGCAGCAACAAATCAAGGAATCAATATCTATGCATGTTTCAGCGATGGATGCTGGCATACTTCTGTAAAACTGGGGCGAAAGTTTAACATATGAGTTAACAGGTTTAACATGATTTAAAATGTATGCAAAGGTTTAGTTTACCAATTTTAGCAGGAATACCGAGTTCGACGAAACAAAATAAGTAGTTTCAAATGAAAGCTTGCCGGTCAGCAAAAAAAAACAAAAAAAAACAACAACAACAACAAAAAAAAAAAAAAACTCTATACCTGCTCATTATCCATTCGTACAGGTTGTCGCAGGTAAGATTACAGAGAAGTGTCAGGTGCCCTGAATGCATCTGTAAACACATACCTGGGGTGTGAGAATGAGGCGTGGCTCACTGAAACACAATCGCAGTGGCTACAGACAGTCCGTGCTATTATCGAGTCGGCGATCCCCTCATTCCAGTCACTCTGGGAAATCACTTGGCCTATTAGGCACACCTAGAGAGTTTCTGTGCAGAGCCAGGGAAGCAACAACGGAGACAACGACCACTATGACTCCCTTGCAGATTATTAATAAATTAAATTGAAAAAAAGTTTAGAAAAAAAAAAGTGCTATGCAACTAATCGTCAACGAATTTTATTGAACGGTACATATAACTTGGTTTATTAATACAATATATATAGCTATACATAAAGCCGTTTTATAGCCAGTTACGCCAGCATGCGATTAGAAGATAAAAATAATAAAACCATACTTAAACATGCAATAAACTGCAAACAAACTAGGGTCGTCTGACAGTTAGACCTCTATATAAAACAGAAGAAACATGCTGGAACTGAATTTTTTAAATAAAAAATTTAAATTATGTCAGTTCAGTTCGTGTCCTAAAATTAAGGTCAACTTGATTTACAGCCATTTCTCTTTGATTTTGGAGGGGGGTAATGTACTTTTTTAAAGCAAATATTATGGAGGTAAAAAGATTGTTATATAACTAAAAACCAAAAAATGAGTGCTTTGTAATGTCACTGTATGTGCTGACCTTGGGAAACTGGGTAAAATTTGTGGGGATAAGGCACTTGGACCGATATTAGCACCAGCTGTTCAGCCAGCATTTTGTAAGTTATTAGTATGATGATTAAACCAGATGACATGCCACAGCTCAGCTTTTTATTACATAAGCGGTTTTGATACACCACGTGCAGGAGAGAGAGAATGGTGGTGGGGGGGTCTGTAAACTGTAGCTGACATGCCCGGCTGCCCTGTTCCATTATGTTGGCGGTGTGGCTTATCAATCACAAAGAAGCTCATTCCCGGATGGCTCGTAGACAGCGGCGGTGAACTGTGAAACCACTGCGATGAGTTATGGAAGTTTTAACCGCACGCAAAAGGAAAATGCTCTGCCCCTGTTCTGCATCTCTTCATTAAGTACGCCTTTTAATCTGTGTTTTTGTACAGACAAAGAATGTAGTCATTCCCGTGCAAGTGCAAAAAGTTTGAACTATCTCTCAAATTCTGATAACCTCAATGTATTAAGTCCTTTATGTTAACATCAGTCGCCTCTGCAATGGCATCCCCACGAAACCAATCAAATAGAAGAATCCAGATTATCAATTTTCTGCAGTGACTAGCAACTCAGATCAATAGCTCCCAGCTAATGGCTCCATTCATTTTACAAGGCCAATGTGGATTTAATCCTTAATTTAAAAGTTTCATTTCCTGGGCTGAGAGAGAATTCTTAAACCTTTGGTTTGCATTGTAATAAATAATTTTTTGATGCCGCCTATAACTTCTGGGGGGCGGGGGGGCGGCGGGGGGGGGGGGGGGGGGGGGGGGGGGGGGGGGGGGGGGTGGGGGGGGGGGGGGGGGGGGGGGG
>JAOYSI010016053.1:0-37674 GCA_025775065.1 Hiodon alosoides | reverse complement strand
ATATATATCCTATTTTGGGGGTTGGTGCTATTTCTGAGGTCATATAAGAAGAATAAAGGTACAGAAAGCTTTAAAATAACAAGAAACGTAACTTTTGCACATTTTAAATAGCCAAGAAACCTTCAAATTGTGCCTTGACAGTGTTGGGTAGGATTTAATGTACTTAAAGTCATTCACAGACTGACAAGGCAATTAACCAATAGAGAACATTTCGTCTAACACTTCTGAGCTGACATGATCTGTTGGGGCATCTAAATATGGAGGGGCGGGGGTTCTCTCAGTCTGAGGGCGGTTGGGGGGTCATCTCACATACAACAGCGATCAAGTAATCCCCCCATAGGATCTATAACTGCTCAGGTTCTTGATCAAGCTGTCGAAATAAAATAATAGCAAACTGCTGTTGGTCTACAGGAATGCTACACCAGTGGAAAAGCCTTTTGTTACACTGGCAACTATAATCTTCAAACCCTGGATTAACCGATGCATTTACCTCATCTTGTGTTTAGCGCAATACTAATCATTAATTAATTAATAAAAGATGAACATATTTTATAACATTTTTATTGCTCGTAATCTTACCAATTTAGTTGTTCTTCTGTCTTAATTAAGATTAATAATTCGGAACCAACAACACAATATCTACACACTGTGACACGCTGAGGCACATGCGAAATAAATGTGAAGTATTACGCCTTCGGATTTATGTATTATTTGACATATAACCATTTGTGTTCACCTATAGTATATTTTTACTCAAAAAAAGGGACTGATTTTCACAAGTAGGAAACGGTTGTAAAAAAAAAATCTTTTTCTATTTTTTATATCAATATCTAAACCACCCCTAGAGGGCAGTAGACGGGTAACTTAGATGAGTAAAACAAAAAGCTGTGAGCTTACAACAAGAACGAGTGACCTCCGGAGTGTGTCCACTGCAAGAAGTCTAAAACGGTGTTATCTAGGCTTGCATCAACATCACCCTAAAAAATACCTACTAAAGGCCTTAGAAAAATGAAATCCTATTAACCATGGCATGTGCCCCATAATGGAATACGAAGCCCCGTAAAAAATGCACTTATGAGGATCTTGTCGACACACATTTCATCAAATTCCATTAAATCAAATCATGGAGTCAGAACGAATGTCCCTCCAGCAAACAAATTACAACGTGCTCTCTGAGGATGAATCCAACCCAAAACTACGAATGATGCCAAACCAGGTAGTGTATGTTTTTTAAGCTGTCTCAACATCGGATCCGTGCAAACTCAAGAAGATGAAGAGACGGTGTTGCTAAGTGTGGCCATCTCACAATAACATTCAATATTATAAGTAATATGTTCAGCGGATAGCAAGATTTTCCAAAAGGCTATTTTCAGTGGCTCAATGCCTCTAAAATATCAACACATTTTGTTAACAAAAAAATGACCCAAGTTAGTGCATTAAAGATATAGATTAATCAAAGTAATGTCCTTCAAATTGCTACATCTACACACTTTATTTCCCTCCTTGTTCTCAACACACCTCAACCCTACATATTTTCCAGGAATTTTGAAACAGTGCTTAAGTCCAAGGGAAAGACTTAAAAAGGCCAAGCATTTGTAACTGAGTTCGCCTGGGGCTTCGATGAAACGAACGCCACTGCAGTTTTCATCCATGCTCTAAAAGCGCGCAACTCAGCTGGCAGCGCACGATATCGGGGAAAAGCCAAGCGCAGAATTCCGTAATCTGGCCCGATAAGGGCTATCAATAACCCCATCCTGTTACCCCTGTCCCATTTCACGCCAGCTGCAAAGGCGATGTCCTGGATGAAATAACTCCACCGTTTGAAAAAAAATATGAGCGGCGCAGACTGTATACAAACTATGTAAAAAGCGGCTCGTATCTCGGAATAAACAACAATGTTGGGAGACAGATCATTACACACCGAAAATGCCCCAACACCTGTAATAAGCCCTCATGGGAAAGGAAGAGAGGTACACAGAAGAGGGTGAAGAAGGGTGGGGCTGTAGTGCAGGCTCATGCGCTGAAAGTACATTTTAACTTTTGCCAATATTGGAAAAGAAGGTGAATTTAGTAAGAACGCACTGGCCAGCATACACCATCACCCTCTTTTGAAGTTTTCATGACAGCAGACCCCAGTGTCCACAAGTCATCGATGGTATTGCAGGCAAACGGAGACAGTGATAGCCCCGTCTTGAGAGAGCAGCGGTTTAGCTTCACGGTCACTCTTCACAACCGATGCATGAGACTTGACCTCCAGATTCATCTGCTCTCAATTACTGCAGCCAACGGCTGGATTGCTGCTCTCAAACCAAGGCACCAACTGTAACTGAAAATCATCGCATGGTATAAACAAACATAGTAACAAAAACTACTACCTAAAAACCAGGGGTCTTATTTTCTAATCGGTGATGCCTCAAACACATAAAAAGGATGTTAAAGACTGATTAAATACTATTTAAATGGGCAGTTTAATTTAATTTCAGGGCAGTATCATAATCAAAATGGTCTTTACATATAATGCCCCCCACACTGCAAGAGCAATGTAAAAGATAAAGACACAATTATGGAACTTTACATGGAGTGTTCAGATTTCCAAATATATTAAACTTAAAGTAAATTATGTTCAGGACTAACGTATACATTTAAAAAAAAACTAAAAACTTTTAGGCCGCATATTTGTGTACATAATTACACGAATAACGGCAAACTTCACGGAGGCTCTAGAAGTTGGAACCGTCTTTGACATAAACCTTAGAATTGCACAAACGCGTCTTCAACACAGACACACATGCGTGAATTTTGCAGTTTTAACTGAATATTAAAAATGTGTAGATATGCAAGTTCTCATCGGCGGAAATTAATTAATTAATTACAGAAATTTTATTGATCGTGGTAAACCTTCAAATTAACACTGCGTTCGTCCCAAGACGATGTTCTAAGCATAATTCCAAGGATAGCCGTTGGTAGCCAATGCTTTCATTGAGACTAATACTGGCAGTTAATATACTGAAAGCACAGTCATTTTCATTCTTCAGCATAGTTATGCTTAAAAAAATATTAAATTGATTCATATTTAATTAATCAACTGAATATGAATATGTAACATTTAACACATATATACATTGAATATATATATATATAGTATATTCCAAGATCTACAACTTTAACATCTAACAAAATTGCAAGAATAAATATGTTCAGTAAACCCTCAAGAGGCGGCATCACCGCCCGAAGCAGTACCGAGTGGTCCCAGCAGACGACGTATTGTTCATGACAACAGAAATCTCAAAACAATCACTTATAACGCGACTTTGATCATTCACTGCATATTACTTGCCATTACATACATTGCCGCAGCGCCGCTACTCACTAAAGTGTTTTCTTTACACGTACATGTAACGTTACGCACTGGCATTAGATCTGCAGATCCCTGTTCCAATTGCATACAATTAAAAAATGATTATAACGTTAAATGCCAAATCTTATACAGCACATTTAAATGATCAGGAAACAAATTAAACAACAGCTATTACGCTCTCATTTTGAAGTTGCGTTACTGCTACCATTCGCATTCAATAACTACGGAAGGATTAGTTGCCATGCAAACACTCGGACATTCACGTGTACGATTTAGCTGCAGCTCATTTTCAATTCTTTTTCATAGTAGAAAATTCAGAATATTCATTATTTTGCGTAAACGCGGCTGAAACTGCGATGGTTGTTAGCTTGCCAAGATATAGGTATTTGTCGAATATCTTCGCAGTGGATGTTACGAATTACAGTGACAATTAAACGTAATAATTTCGGGAAATTTAAGAGAGAAGAAGAAACTACAATCCTCTGTTTTTTCCATTTTTAAATAGCAATATGCCTAAACTAAAGCAAAGAAATCTTCAATCCCGTTAGGCGTACGGTACATGGCAATTGTTTGTTTTAAAAATTGATCTAGTAAAATATGCGGTATAATATGCGGTATAATATTAATAATGTCTCTGCGGTATTGATACCAAAGTCTAATAATATCGCTGTAGTGTTGATAAAACGGAATGCCTGTGTCTAACATAAAGACGGTAAAGAGTACCATTTGTAACTCCTGCAATGAGTTTTGCTTGAACTGCTGCTCAAGTAAATCAATTCCATTCACAGGTAAAAGTGTTTGATAAGTAAAAACACGTCTTGTGAAATGAAATGAAATAAAACCCTAAAAAAAAACAGATTTACTCAATGCTATACTAAAGTTAACGTGCAATTAAAGTCTTTCTGCAAGACCTGTGCATATGGCCACCTTGCAACACAGCATTCATTCCATTTTTTTTTCCAACTAAATAAGTGGTTGACATAGTATCGACATAATGTCGGACAAAGATATTTTTATCGTCAAAAGAATATTACCTTATCTCCTTAATGCAAAATATGCCAAATTATTTGCAATCCCGGACACGTAGCGACATCAGAGCTTTATAAAGATCATGTTCCTCGGGTCGGACTCAAGTGAGAAAAAAAATCCTCTCCGGTAACAGAAATAAAACATTAAATCAAATTAAATCCAACTACTGGAAGTTATCCGGCATTTATGAAACGTAAGGTCCAAAAAACGCTAAAAAAAATCGATAGCAAAATCTCTTTTCGTTATTTTTTTCTTTTAGGAAACACAATAATTCCTTCTCCGATATCTTGGGCAAACTGCAGTGAAATTCCAAGAACAGAATAATGACACCGGCGGTCCAAATCGGCTCGGTTTAAACTACATCAGCTAAAGCACCTTGTTTCAACTGTGCGTTTGGCAAAATTCGCTTCAGTCATTTTCATTCATCTGGCAGTTTGATATGTGTACATTAAGAAGTACAAATTTGTATTAGATCCACGATTCAAACAGAAAATATCATTGCGGTTTTAAGTAGCCTCCGGTCAGTGCATTACTGTGTTATTATCATGACTATTCTTTAAGAAGATGCGCGCAGCCCAGAAGTAGTTTGAGAAGAAGAAAAAATATGTGCACGGGCTGTAGTTACTGCATACCTTCCTGGATGGAGTAGGATGCGAGGGTGCTTTGGCGCAGCATCACTCTCAGAAGTTGTTGAATTGGGCGTTATGAGGTTGCTGTGTGCAAAGCTCTAGCAGTCTCAGATGTGTTCGATGAACTCAGCCCCTTAGTACTGCCTACCACTCCACCTCCGATTGACATCATTGTGGAAGGAGGAGCCTAGGGCAAGAATACAAATGATGGGTTTTTCCTTAAAGTCGCACTAGCTCGTTGGTTGCAGCCGCGGCACCGGGTTTATTAGAGCTGTGCGCGCGAGACTCATCTGCACCGGCGTCCATACTCGCCTGTGAGTAAGAGGGGGCACTGTTCGCTTTGCTAAGAAATGTTGATTTATTTATTTATTTATTTATGAATAAGTATAGTCTGCGAACAAATATAGCTAGAGAACAAATCGGTTTCCTATTGTTATATATGATTATGTATATATATATATATATATATATATATATATATATATATATATGCAGTTCTTTCTTTTGCTCTTGTTTGTCTCCTATTATTTGTCTATAAACAGAAGACGTGGCTTCTTTTTTAAAGTGCTGATGCCGCCCTGATGTGGTGTTCATATTTACAGGAGTTAATTGAAGCTGACATGCAGTGTCTGTAACTCCACACCGGTGGATCAATAGTAATTGTCCTTCCTATGCATTTAGTTTATCAATCACTCTAGCCGTTTTTATCCTTATAAACAAGACCCTTGTTGAAAAAGATAAAGCCACGTGGCACTTCAAATGAAATAATACTTAGGCATGTCCCAAAGGGTTGGAATGCCAATCATGCTTAGGTTGAAAAACAACCAACCGTTGCATTAACCAAAGGGCAAGTACCTTCTACAAGTATGACTTTCTATATTTTATAGAGCCCACAAAAAATTAATACATGCAATCGTGTGTCCAAAAGAGCGTAAGAGGTTCTCTTTCCTTTGGAATATCCACATAACATTTTTTATGGTTTTTTGTCACCTGAGAATAGCACCTTCCCACTGGGTATATCATTTCCTTCACACTGTGTGTAGGCGTGGGATGTGCAGATTATAAATTCTATTGGGCTTAGGCAGCAGGACAGCCTTGTGTTGGTTGGGGATACAGATTTGGGAACACACTCACACACGGGAGCTCAATCCAGGGGGTGACCTTATTAGCAAGGGTCATGGGTGCCTCCCAGGTGTCACTGTTGATCTCGCTCAGCCTCACAGACACCCCATGACTTGGCTCACTGGGGCTTTGCAGCTCCATCAGCAGGCCAAGTTTCCTAATACCCGGGCATCAACCTCTGTCACTCCTGGGTTCTGTGTTCGACATTCTCCCTTTGTCACTCACATTGTCCCCTTTTCTCTGGGGAGACCGGAACTCACTCGATAACAGCAACACTGGAAGAGAAATTCTCACTCAGAAACCAAATTGAAACTATTTACATTTTAAAATGTAGACGACCCGAGGAGTCTGTTGGTAAGTTTGAAGTAAAACCTTTTTTCATTCACATTTTAAATTTCAGAATAAAAAAAAAATGCAAACAAAAGGTTTTTATTTATTTCAAGACGTATCTAAGGAAGGATGCGTAGTTTTCTTGCATAGCTCTCCAACTAATGTCTCTGGGGTCATTCATGGCTCATTGAACAGAGTGGCTTGGTGACTTGTAACTGGCATCCGAGGGCTCTGGGCACAGTTCAGGTCTTCTCATTAAACTACAGAGTCTCTCTGACATTACTTTCACTTTCAGGTAATTTACTGGTCAACTTTAAACAAAGGTGGTTTAAAAACAGTGGGCAATTGCAATCTGAAAAGAAAGAAGTGTGACTCATATGGGTTCACTAAAGTTATCAAACTAATGATGGCAAGTGCGTCACTAAATGTCCAGTAGTGAGTCAGACCTATGCAAAAATCTTGTATCATTGATGGCATGGATAAAATAACAATACAAAAAGAAATAGTATATATCTATGGGGATTACTTTATAACCAAATATACTGCATGGACAATAGTAAGTGGATAGCACTTCAGATTCGGCTATTTCAGCCACACCTCTTGCTGACAGGTGAACAGGGGTGGACTGGCAAAAGCAGCCCAGGAATTTGCTGTCAAGCGGTCCCAATTTCATACACCAAATTCGAACTGACACATGTTTCTCGATCAAAGAATCATTAAATAATGTTGGCAACTGCTACCTGGGGTTGCGGAAAAAAGACTGGCCCTCAACAAAATTCCCAAACTTCCCAATGGCCAGTCCGCGCCTGCAGGTGATTAAAATCGAATGGCCCGTACTGAAGAGCTGAGAGACTTTTATTGTGGCACTGTCATAGGATTCCACCTTTCCAAGTCAGTGTGTCAAATTTCTGCCCTGTTACAGCTGCCCTGCTCTGCTGTCTAGGAGCAACCACAGCTCAACTAGCCACACTGGTGCATGGAATGGGACTGCCTAGTGCTTAACCACATAGCGTATGAATATTTTCTGTCCTTAGTAGCAACACCAAATTCCAAACTGCCCCTCGAAGCAATGTCAGCACAAGACCTGTTTGTTGGGAGCATCATGAAATGGGTTTCCATGGCCAAGCAGCCACATACAAGCCTAAGATCCCCATGCACAGTGCCAAGCTCTGGCAGGGTGGAAGTAAAGCTCACCAACATTGGACTCAGTGGAAACACGTTCTTTGGAGTGATGAATCACGCTTTTCCCACAGATTAATCTGGGTTTGGCAGATGCCAGGAGTACTCTACCTGAATGCATAGTGCCAACTGTAAAGTTTGGTGTAGAAGGGACAATGGTCTGGGGCTGTTTTTCATGGTTTGGGCTAGTCTCCTCACAGCATGCAATGACATCGTCGATGATGATTCAGTGATTAAAATTTGTGGCAACAATTTGGGGAAGGCCTGGTTTCAGCATGATAAGGCCAAGGTCCAAACTGAAAATGTTTCGGGAGATCGGTGAGGAACAACTTGGCCTACACAGAGGCCTGACCTCAACCCCATCGAACACCTTTGGTGTGAATAGGAACGCCAGAGGTGAGCCAGGCCTAATCACCCCACATGCCCGACCTCACTAATTCTCTTGAGGCTGAATGGAAGGAAATTATTTAGCAATGTCCCAACATTTAATGGAAAGCCTTCCCAGAAGAGTGGAGGCTGTGATAGCAGCAAAAGGGGGGTGAACTCCATATTGATAACCATCATCTTGGAATGAGATGTTCAATGAGCAGGTGACCACATGCAAAAAAAATTCTTTAAAATATGGGTATTTATCCAGAACATAAACAGGAACGCCAGGAACCACTTTTTTCTGGTGTCACAAACGTTGTTGCAGTCAGAGAAGCAAAAGACCAGGGTGCTTGTCTGAGGCTTTACTGTTTCCTTCATTTGCTACACCTAACCACCTGACACAGCTTGTCATGTTTGCTAAAGGTCAGCTCAAGGTCAAGGTGGATCGTGTAAGGCGAAAGGCAGCCTGTGCCAGTAACACCACTGCAATGCTATGATAAGGACCGTCATGGACCGCCACTTCACACATTTGAGCCAATCTGGCCAGGCTCAAGCGTGAGGCACAAGCATTGACTTTTTCAAGGATTAAAAAAGAACAGTAAGGAATGCGTATGGAAGAACTGAAATTGCTTCAATACAGCATTGTTAAATCTGCCATTAAATCACAACAGAAGTGCCATTCCCAATGAATAACAATGTGTTCTCTTTGTACTTTTTTGTCTTGCAATGATGAATCTGGAAAGATGCATGGGAGACATCTGAAGATTTTAGTGGTTCCATTTCTTTGTTTTTTACTGGTTTTGAAGTAATCGAAACCCCTAGAAACATTTAATTGTTTTTAGTACTAATTCTATACACACTACATTTGGTTTTGTAGCATTGATTTTATGCAGTCTTGTCAATATATTTAGCTGGTGTCTGCTGTGATTAACACAAGGTTGTCAGGTTATGTTAAAACTGTTCTTTAATTTATTCTGCACCAATGAACATATTTCTGGAATAGGTGCTTCATTATGTCCTTAGAAGGCGCACAATGCATCCCTCACACTGACACATTATAAAATTCTATCTTAAAGCTATGATACAGTGTACTACTATAAATTAATTACTTTGCTGTGAAAAGGTGTCATACCATAATGGTTTCCAACATATCAGGCTAGTGGAGGGAACATTTCCAAAAAGAACCATTCAGCAGCAGATTCTCAAGGTTGATTAAATATACAGTGCTGTCCACAGTCGATATAAACCTCATTAGTTGACGTAGAGGTAATAAGAACTCAGAGAATATTCCTATTCTATAATCAGGTATCTTTAAATAATGTTAGAACTGGGCCAATAGGATCATAAAGCTTCCAGCAGGGGGTTGTCGCTAACAAACTGGTGGCGATAAACTGGGATGTCAACTCCGCAGACAGAGCTGTATAACGTGATGTCACATCTTGAAGCGCCCTAGAAATGATAGGATTATGGCTTTGTATCCATTAACCCCTCCCTGCCAGAGTATAACAGGTAGCTCTGGTACAAAATCCTGTGAGATGTTGTCCTGTGTGCAGCATGTGAGTAGATGTGTTGGACTTAATTGTTTATGTGCATCAGGATGCTCATTAAATCCCTTAACATTTTTGACAGGTCATTTTTGGCAAGAAGTTAAATGGGCTCAGTTCTCAGTGTCATACGGGTGTTATTATTAGGGTTGATCATGTAATATCATCAAATACCAGTGCTTTTTTATAAAAAATTTATCTTGGATAAAAATGGTCTAAATACTGTCTTAAACAATAGGAATATTGTATGCAGTAAATGTATAGTTCTCCATGTTTTTTCTCCGGTTTTAATCAACTTGATGAGTATTGTTTCTACAATAGGAGCCTTGCCTCTTCACATACACTTTTTCACCCCAGCCCCACTTCTTTTTCATGATGAAGTAAATGTGAAAAGTTTACTGAGTGTAGGAAATCACTTACATACCCCTGCCATGACTAGCACTGCACTTTCTAACTTAGGTAGTTGCTGCTGGGTAGCAAGTAGCATAGTTTGATTTAAAATTAATTTTTTATGTCTTTAGCACCAATATACTCAGTTTACTGATGTATTACACGTGTTACACAACAATTAACATTATATTATGACAGAACTTTTGGTTACTAAATGCAAAATGTTTAAACAGTTTTAGTATAGGGCTGTTTCCATTTCAAAAAGCAGTTTGCATGGTATAAAACAATCTTTTTGCAACAGAATTTCAGAATCGTTGGAATGGCATTTTCAAAAAAAGCAGGTCTGGACCTTGATAATTCCATTTCCATAATACGTTTTAGAAGGTTAGGGCCAGAGAACAAAAATGACATGTGGTTCAAAATTATTTTGGGGAAAGGATCTAATCAAATAGGTTTTTTTTTGTTTTTTTTGTCTTAGTGAGACACTTTCTGAGCCACTAATGATGATGTATACCCAGGGTGCATAAATATTTGTATTGTATTGGGACTTCAGTGGAAATGTAGACCCTAATTAGGTCCTTTATCTCATAGTGATTACATATCTGGGCAAAAGTTGTAGATACATTTTTTAAATTTATTTTCCACTCAAGGAAACTTTGCGATAAAGAAAATTCACCGTTATGAAAAACAAACATTGGGTTCAAACCAAAGCATCAAGACACAATATACCTTCTCATGTCAACCATTTTCCTATAGAACCCTAATTAAGCTTTCAAAACATTTTTAATGTACTCATTTATTTGAGTCTGTCTGTCTGTCTGTCTATTTGCCTGTTTTGTTGTGTCATTGGAGAAAGAATCCAATGCAAAGGAATGCATAATTGAAAGCCTTAAAGTGACACAAAAAAGCTCAAAATGTGTCATGAATAATTCAGGAGACAATTTTGCCAATCTCAAAATGAACTTTCTGAGATACTAGTTATGAATACCTGAAAAGGTTGGAGCCTCCACAAAAAAACAAAAAAAAAACAGGAGAGGCTGCACTGATGAGGTCTGCTTGGCCTATACTGGACAGTGTTTTCATGGTGATATCAAAGCGTGCCACTTTCCTTACAGACTTTAACTGTTCTGCAAAAACCGAAGCTTATGGTTACATGCTTGTAGCTGCACTCTGGCATAGTGGACTAGAGGTATCATGCCTTAAGGCTGACATTGCAAGTCATACAGACATGCTGCAGATGCAGATTTGTAGGACAAGCATAGGCGCTTAATGTACGTCGTAAAGCAGAGTGGGAACTTAAACGATAACTTAGGATAAGCCACGGTAACTATTGGGAGAAGGCATGGGGTAGGGCTGTAAAGGCACACTCTATAATTTAATTCAGGGTCTAATGACTAAAAATAACTCAAATTAAAAGATATTAGTCATCTTCTCCCAGATTCCCAGAAAAATGTTATGTTAAGTTATTGACTGGTGCCCCATGATAGGAGGAAACCTTGTGACCCCACCTCTGAGGCAGAGAACACACCTAATAGCCTACAGTGGCATGGGCTCACATTCATTATCCAGCACAGGTGCAGCGATAACCACCCTAGCAGTTCGCACTGAGCGGTGAGACACAGGTTCCACTTCCCTACCACACCACGTGTGGCCATGGTCTGCAAGTCAACCCCCTCTTTAAGGTTCCTTTGGAGGCAATCGTAATGAAAAGGACCATAGTAAACTTTGGTAGCCTTTTAATGTCCAGCGGCCCTGCATAACGGATCATGAGATACATGTAGTTGCAAAGGGTTCAGGAATAAAAACGGAGGTGAGTAACCCTTTTAGACATTCAGACAAAAAAATCTGTGGCGCAAACCACTGTCTAAACACCTTGATAATCCCTCGACCAGGGCGCCGAGAAAGAAGCTCCAGTGACATCTCTTTCTTCAGATACAATCAAATCGGGTTTCCCTCCAAACAGACTTCAGTCCTCAATCTGCATTGGATCTCAATTCTCTGCCACCTCCAGATCCATGACCCACTACTCACGCCCAGGAGAGGAACCACTGGGGGAGGAAGAAACAAACAAAAAAATAACCCTCACTAATGTCACCTTATCAGCCTGCCACAGCTGCACGTAGCCAGCGGAAGAGATGAAGACGGTAAGCGAAAGGTATTCCTGTCTTCCATCGCGTCCATGTAGTAACATTCAGAGGGCATTTGTAAAGGTTCGCACCCTCACCTACATAAAGCAGGCTGCGCCGGTTTTATTTATGTCAAAGTAATAGCTTGAGGAAGGCATAAAACCATTACAACCAATTTTCTCCACCCATTTGTATGTTTCCTTTAACCTTTAAAAATATATTTCACTGCCAGATGATATTGACCTTTAGAAATGTTCTAAAACCGCTTTCTAATGACGTACGCTAATGTGTAAAGCTTTCAGAAGTGTTGGAAAATGCTAGCAGTGTAGGACGCGTGAGGACTGGTTGAGCATCCCTGCAGACCTGAACACTGGTGACTTGTTCCCTCTACATATGAATGTGCACGCACAGCATGAGGACACACAAGCATGCCTTCTCACACTGAGGACAAGACATCTATTCTAACTACACACAAAAGCCTTCTGTAAATTTGACCCATCGTACTCTGGCCAAGTCACTTTGAAGTATTTTTATGTACAAAAAATAGATATAAATAAAATGCAACAACAACCCTGAGGAACACTATTGGTAAAAAAAAAAAATGTGGATGTCTTTATTTAAATGTCAGATCTCACTGTGTAGCTAAATCCAGCGCATGACTGATATTTTTGTGTTATATAGACACTGCTTAAGATGAATGACCTTGTAATCCACTAATGAGGTTTAAAGGGCTGTAAAGTAATGAGACACAGCAATGGACTAGCAAAGTTATTTCTCAATGTCAACAACATCAGAAAAAAAATTAAAAATTATACGCTCTAACACAATACAGTTTAATTGAATGTTGCATTTTCAATTGAATTTCAATTGAATTTTGTAAGTTGTAAAAGGTGTAATTCTGTTGAAATCATAGCCATTATTGATCCATACAGGAATATTAATGTCTCTTTTCCAATGGACCCAGAGAGCTGCATGGCTGCCAGGAGAATGTTTCCTGCCTGACTACATTGTGCCAACTGTAAAGTTTGGTGAAGGAGGGATAATGCTATGGGGGTGTTTTTCTGGGGTTGGACTTGGCCCCTTAGTTCCACTGGAGTGAAATGGTAATGCCTCAGCTTACCAAGACATTCTGGAAAATTCTATGCTTCCAACTTTGTGGAAACAGTTTGGGGAAGGCCCTTTTCTGTTCCAGCATGACTATTCCCCAGTGCACTAAGCAAGGTCCATAAAGGCATGGTTGAATGAGTTTGGTGTGGAAGAACTTGACTGGCCCGCACAGAGCCCTGACCTCAACCCTATCGAACACCTTTGGGATGAACTAGAATGGAAATTGCGAGCCAGGCCCTTTAGTCCAACATCAGTGCCTGACCTCAAAAATGCTCTTCTGGAAGAATGGCCCAGTTCTCAGGTTACCTTCCCTTGTTCCAACTGTCATTATTGTCACACCCGAATTCCAGATCAAGATTGTGAGATGTAACTGTAGCACGAAGACTGAAAACGATAGGGCGATACTGTAAACTGCGATTCCATTTGATGGTCTTACTTCCAATGGTCAAGGAAGACTAACTTATATTTCCAGAACCATAACCAATAAATAAACGTTGTCTGGGTGAAGGTTTTTGCACACAAATACTGCCATCTTGGGTATAACAAGTGAAAACATCAATCAACCCAAAAACCGCATTTAGCCGTTGCTGTCAGACTCTTTTTAGTTTTGCCTTACCTTTCCTTGCAGGATTCCCCGGGCTTTGATGGTGTTTTAGTCTGGTTTCAGCTCAGTGCTGTCTGAGCACTGAACTCTGGTTTGTTGGTATGGCCGTCGCTACCTGCTGGAAAGCTTATCCCTGTCATGGGCGTAACAAAGCAAAATCCCCTAATCCTGGTTTATGCTAAAAGTTCAGTGTTTCCTCCATTCAACACTGAGAAACGCATGATCTCTCTGACCTCTTATCAGCTGTAATACATAGTAATTACTAATACGGACAGTAAGTCCTCAAATGCATAAATAAGAAATTAATGCAAATGGAGTTTCCTACTTACAAGTATACTTTCACATCATTAATGGAAGACTTGAACCAAATTATTAAAAACAGACTGCTGGAAAACTAATGTCCTCTAGTGGTAACATAACTTTTTTTTTTATCAAAACAAATACAGATGGCTATTCTGCTATTGATGATTCCTTCTTAGGATAAAGAAGAAACGACGCTAAAGCAGCAGATGGTTAAAGGAGAAATTGATTTTTCCTCAGAAACATCTCAGTAATTGAATTTTGTGATACCGCTCTTAAATGTAAACAAATTGTTTGTTCTTTCCTGTGACAACCACCATACAGTAAACTAATAAAATGGTTGGCTTATGAATTATAAAATAGACAGAAAACAGAGGACAAACACTTTCAAGGTGAAGTAGCCTGCTGGCTATAATGAAGTGTGTTTGTTTTTTTGTTTTGTTTTTTTAATATCATGGTGTGAGACGCGCATAACCTGGAATCAGACAGAAAGGGAAAATTGCAGTATGTTTTGCAATCAAATCTCAGAAAATGATGTACATGCATTTAAGATAATGTGTCTCGTTAAAATTAATTATTCCCAACGTGTGCTGGGGAAAAATAACTTTTAATTTAATATTTATTAAGTTGATCAGTATTGTAAGTTTTTTAGGTATTCCCTTCACATAGAAAAAAAAAAAACACGACTTCTATTTCTCTCACTTTATGTAGGAAGTATATACGCACACGAACACGCACACGCACACGCAGGCACACTCACATAGACATACACACACAAACATGCACATAATAATGAGCCACGTTTCACAAGGAACTTGAAGCCTTTTGAAGGTTAGGGATTCACAGAAAGCTTGACCTGTCTTTATGGCAAACCAATTACAGCATGCCCAGGAGTGCAGAGGCGACGCCCACGGTGACGTCTCCTGCCTGACATTCATCTGAACGTATGATATTGATAAGCCACGACCGCATAACTAAAAGTTTTTCCTGTTCTTGAATCACAGGAAGAGAAAAAAAGGGAAATCATAGAAATAATTGTTAATCTGAAGCATCTGCTGTTCATTCCATGTTGTCACTGTCAGTTTTGACATGCGGTGCCTCGCCACACATTTGCTTAACAAACTATGCTCAAAACACACAATAACTGTTGACAGGAGAGCATTATAACAGACTGGGCCCTTTGTGTTCAATAATAACATAAATTTGTATTTTGATGTATATGGTTTGCTGCAGATCACAAGCAGTGTCAGAATTGGCTATATCATGCATGCTCTGCATTCTCTTTCTTTGCGACTGCATGCTTGCTATGTCAATTCGCCAACCAAAACAGCTTTGACAAAATGTCACCATAACGGGAAAACATTTTTTTTCCTCATATTTTCATATATGGAAATACGTCTGCATTCCAGGAGTATACAGAACAAATGTATTACAAAGAGAAAATCATCCGTTCACAGGAACACCTAAGTCATCCAGAGAGGCACAACGAGGGTTTCATTAGAAACATAGATCTTGAAAGGCTACTTCAAAGTTCATCTTTCATATTTAACTACTCTTTAAAAAAAAAATTGAATCAAAAAAACATTGTTAGTCAAGAGTCCCGATATTGGCCTGAAAGGCCCCACTCGCTGGCTAACAAGTCGTGATAGCTCGCTGTTCCTCTCCCCTGGTGTCTCAGCATTGCCACTCTAGCCTTTATTAGCTGAAGACCAGCATTTTGTTCTGAGGCAAAGCGACACTATGTTCCCGCCTTCTGTGACAAATGGGGCCGGGAGATTCCAGTAATGTGCAGATATTAATCATTAAGCACTTCTTTCATTCCGGTCCAGGGACTATTTGACTGCAGATGCCCCCTTCAGCCATGCTTCATTTGAAAGGACTGCTGCTAAATCAAGATGGATGGACATATTTTAAATCCATTCAGTAATATCCGTGTTTTTTTTTTTCTTCAAATTTAATTCAGACAATCGTTAATTTGTGGTATACTCTTCTCAGACAATGCGACTCAGCTTTTGATCGCAGGGGGATTTATTAAATTAATACTTTTTAAAATAAACTTAATTATTTAGCAAAGAATCGGCTGTCATAATCTGAAAAAGGAAGTGAATTTAAATGCTTAGGACCCAGGTTTAGAAAAGGTAAAGCATTTTATGTTGTGTTTTAACTGCTATATATATATATATATATATATATAATATTTCAAAAATTTTCAAAAATTTGTTTTGAGTACCTGAGTATGCCCCAACACAAGTCATTCTCAATGCTGTCATACTTAAGGGGCTACTTCAGAGCAGAGGCAGCAGCTAAGGTCTGCAATTTTAGAGATTTGGCGTGATGAATGAATATGCCGCAAATGCCCAAATGGTAATCAGAAACCCCAGATTACTCTGAAGCACTGAACTCCAATAAATCGATGATGCATTGCGTGCTATGTCTAAATGCATTTGTATATGAATTTATGTGGCAGATATTAAGGGAAATCAAATGCTTACTAAGGCCTGATCTTCCCATCAGGTATTTGCCAGAATAAAAGCTATGGTTATTTGGGTGAGTTTTGGCTAATTGGTCTGCATTTTGGACTGCCTTTGCGTTTGCCTTATCCATGCCATCGACCTGAAAGCAGGTCCAATTGACCGATTCAGTGAAGTCCTTTTCACTTGATATGTAACTTCACAGTGACTCAATGACAAACATGCTTCTCTGTAAATCATAAGACGCCTTGGAATCCAAAAATGCGGCATAGTTATTATGAGGCATTTATACGGCACACTTCAAAATAGTAAGGATTCAAAATGGCAAGAAATTATCATATATATATATATATATTTTTATTTTATTTTTATTGAAATGAAGTAAATCTTGTTAATGAGCTGAAAAACCAAGCTGCACACATCACATAACCTGAAGGTTGTTGGGAGTGTAAAAAACAAATGAAAGAGTAAAAGTTGAACACATTTATTTCAAATGTTTTCCTCTGCCTGCACCACTCCCAGTTTTTGTTTTTATTTCTCTCTCGCGTCCTCCATCATCACTACTTTGTACGTCGTCGCCCTCCCGTCTCCATCTATAAGGAGGCTAACCTCTGTCTCCTTGACTCCGTCATCACCCTTCGTCTAACCCACACCGCTTCACGTGTAATAATTCTCCGGCTGTCTCTTACCGCCCATCAATCACGCTACGGAGTCCTTGCTCAGCACCCCCACGACTTGATCGGCCACAGAAAATAGATACTCCGATAGTCTTCCACAGTGCTCATCACCTGCCACACTAACAGTGGTTTCCTGCTTCATATCCAGTCTGACTTTCACCTGGTCTGCATCTGTTTCTGCTGGGAATTATATCGTTCTGACCCTTGTTTCCACTGCCGAGGGCTACACGGAAACTTCTGTTCTATAATGTTTTATATTTGTGTAGCTGAATTTCTACTTGTGTAGTCTCTTTCCCGATTCTCAGATCTTCTGCACGTGCTGCACATGTACACGTCTTTAACTGTGCACGTTTTTTTTTGGATTTGTTTTTTAAAGCTGTGCGTAGTTCTCCCCCTGTGGTACGTCATTCGCTAAAATCAACACTAAATGAAAAAATCTAAAATCATAAAAGGTTTTCACATCACCGGGGAATACCCTTGAAAAAACACAGAGGGAAACGGTATCAAAGCTACTAAAAGTGAACCGAATCACTCAATTGGGTGTTTACCTAAGAGATACCTTCTGCCTGTTATGAACTGTGCAAGATTATTCAATGCCCAACAATAATACGAGCAATGATCTTTAATCATTTTGTGTCGGGGGTTAACATTTCACTTTCAGCTCTGGGAGTGTGTAAGCAGACAGGACTGATTCATAAAAGAGTCTGATCACTTTGGAGAGAGCAGAATATTTTTTGGGGTGTATTTCACACAAAGCAAACACACCAAACTACATCTCACAGCTCCAGAATTCTGTCCACAGACATTATAATTTTATGTACGTAGAGTACTGAGCATAAGTCTTAGGCACCCTACTTTTTTTAGATAAATTTAGTCTTTGATATTTTTTGTCTTCTGCATTAGTGTGTCAGTAGAAAAATGACATCAAAATTTTTTGATTTCCTAGAATAACTAGGAGTTCTGCAACAGATGGTATGTTCTCCAAAGAGCCCTGATCTCAACGTCATCAAGGCTGTCTGGGATTCCCTGGACAGACCGAACCAAGCGAGACAGCCAAGGTCTGTAGAAGAACTGTGGCAGGAATTATTTGACCATCAGCCTGGGAGACAAAGAGAGGACTTTAAATAATTTCCAAGGCAAATCTTCTCATTTCTTAATTCGAAACATTTTAAATCACATTTTTTATTAGAATATCCTTTCAGGGATAGAAAAGAGAGCTGGACATTTCCCACTGTGGATGTTTAAAGCAGACTGTCTGAAAAACTTTCCAAACCAAAAAATCTAAATTTTGTTTGTCTGACAGCAACATAAGATTTATTTTTTGTTTTTTTTGCTTTATTTTTTCTGGCCCAATGAGAACCAATTAATTCAGACTTGCAAAACTTGTCTATGCAGCTACCATGCGTGGATCTGGAAAGCTTTTGACAAGGCCTGTCTTTGGGACATGAAGGTCAAGGGATTGATCTCCCGTCAGGTGTTCATGTGGAGAAGATACCGATCTAAATGAGAGTTCCCGGGAAGGGGGAGGAAAGTACGCTGGCTGGAGAGTCACAGCGGGGCGGCGGGGGTCCCCCCTAGCGTCAGCGCTCAGGCCGAGAGACAGGCGTCCGGAGTGCCTGGGAATCTCAGACGCCCAGGGAAAGCATTAATAACGCAGCCGTCCGGCTCCTTTCCTGAGCGGCGGAGGAGAGGAGAGCAGCCCGTCCCCCGTTTACAGGCCGCGCTTGAGGTTCATCTCACGTTGTCTTGCATTTGCGCTGCCTTGCATCAGCCACAGCCAAATGTAACCATTGTTTGATGAGTGAAAACCGAAGACAGGCCCTGCAGTTTGCTGATGCCGGTGCCAGGGACAATAAGGTACTGCATCAGGACGACTGCCCTTGCAGGACTCAGTCTTGTCCCACAGGCAGCTGCTTTCTGGGTTTGGAAGACAAAGAATGCATAATGATTAGATAATGTCGTGGGTGCTGTGGGGTATTATGCCTCTCCCTTTGACGTTGCCAGCAGTTGCCTTGTGAAATTAACCCAGTTTCCTTCGTCCCTCTTTCCCTTTGTGTTGATCTTTGACGATTCAAATTTATTCACTAGCCCCGCCCCACCCAGCCCCGCCCCCCAGCTCTCACCAAGGGAAACTGGTGACATTCAAATCTACCTACGACCCCTGCTTAATCTTTTTAGAGCAGTGATAATTCTTATGACAAAAGCTAAGATCTGTCTGGAGTTTTGAAAGCATCAGTTCTTCCAGCCAGAGTAAATGAGGGGCATTAATAAGTGAATAAATCAAACACATATACAGGCTGAAATATGCATCTACTGTTCATCGCAGACACCAAGCCTGTGGGCAGCCATTCTTATGGCAGAATATGCCTAAACGAATCAATGCAGTTAAATGCAAGACAAATGGGGCTATATCCGTACAACACATACCAATATAAATATAAGAGAATCAGCCAAGGGCCTTCAGAGGGAATTGCTTTTTTTAGACGAGGTGGGACTGCAGTAGAAAAATAGATGACTGAGGCAGAGAAATATTTTAAAATATATATTTATTGATTTAGATTTTTTAAAATATCTTTCATGGTTTCAGAACAGCTAGAGAAGGACTCTTGTCCATAAATAAATTATGTGAAACTAAATTCATTGTTAAACTAAATTAATTATAAACAATATATTGCGGATTAATCCCAGAAATTGTTTGCTACCTGAGGCTGGCAGGCCAATTTAAGATTTCGAACAACAAAACGTGAGCAGCCGTTGAAATGCAGCTGGAGATTCCCCTCGTACCACCAGCTGTGTGGATTCTTGGCGGCTGGTGCTGAACACCGCCGGGACCCTGCCGTGCAGGATTAGGCTCTCCGTGTTTCCCCTGGCCGGTCTGTTAGTATCCACGGAGACCGCTGGACATGCCTCCATTCCTTTGGAATCTTTGAAGAAGCACCACCGGTCGATCTTGTTCAGATTGGTACTCAGTCCCAGTTTACTTTGTTTCATCTTTCGTCTGTTTCTTTGAACACTTATTTTTAGACACAGAAATAAGAATTTACCAGTCCACTTCAGCTAAATAAGCGGTATGCGAAAGCCTTTAGCCAAAGACGTTGTCACAACTGATTGACAAGTGAGGCTATCCATTTAAATCGGGGGAAACGACTGCCCCTTTTCTGGCTCCTCCGGACAACACGGTTTCTGGCATATTTCCTCCGTGTGCCCCAAAGTGGAGGTATGCGCTGCGAAATGTCAAGACCCCCCTTCAGGAATATTCGGGGAGACGTGACCTGATTAATCCCAAGAAAGAGAATGAGGCTTTGTTCTCAATGCAAAACCGTGCATTTATAATGCGACTTTTACAGTGTACATGTGGCCCCAGAGTAGCACGTTATGAGCGTAGCATGTTAGTCAGAGGCAGACGAAGAAACAAACGCGTCCTGCGTTTACAGGCCAACACTATTGTCCGATCAGATCAAAGGAGTTTGGACATAAGCCAATCAGTTAAGAGAATCAGTTAGCAGGTTCACATGGGGGCTTTTATGTTTCGAGAAGTTGTGGAAGGTAGTGTGTGCCGTCAGGTTTATCCAGTGGTAGGGAGAGGACGATTTACAGCCAAAGGGAGGAAACTCATTTTCTTCCACATGAAACTGAGCTGGAAGCATGGGATGAGACAGAAACAGGAAGCACGTTCCTTACCCAATTTTGTACGCTTTCTGAAGTTTTGTAACTATGATTTTTAACTTCATCCATTTCCATTTCAGCCGCTGGGACATAGGAAGAACTTAAAAGGGTGATTAATACCGGTCTCTCTGCATTCTGAAGAAAACATTTACTACTTTAGTCTCAAAGTCTCAACTACCAGGACCATAATGAGTTGGCTTTGCTGTCAGATTATTCAGAAGTAGACAGACAGCTACAATAATCGTGTATAGAAAATAAATGTGTAAAACGACATATAAACAGACAATTCATTGTTCCAGATTCAGAACACAGAATAAATGACCCTGCCGTCCCCCTGCCTGAAATGTCAGTACATAAAAATATATAAACTGGATAGTCAGAAGTATTTTTATGTTCTACCTTTCCCTACCCCCCAAAAACAAACCAAAAAAAGCATTTAGACCACACAACGTTTTATTAAGACTGTGTAGTTCTGAATAACTTTGGGAAAAGGAGGAAGAGAGATTTTATGTTCACTTTACTGAAAAGACATGCGCAAGTAGAAAATGAGAACAATTTTGGCCGTCCTTTGATTTCTTTGGATACGTTTTGGGTGTACGTGCAAACCATGGAAACAAAAAAAAACAAAAAAAAAAAAAACATTTGTTGAATTCACAGTGTATACGCCTCTATTTACCCACTCAAAGAAATTAAGTGGAGAGAGTGGGAGAGAAGAGAAAGAGTAAGAGTGAGATCCCCCTTTTTTCCAGGAGGGATTTGGTTTCCTCTTTTGAATTAAATAAAATGTTCAAATCGTTTAGAATTCATTATGAATTTTAACTAAGGCAAGCAATGTCTGGCTCTGGCACTGGTGTAATTACTGCTAGAACCTTGATCTAAGCTAATTTGCAGGCTACGCGCGAGCTTGTCTTGTTACAGTTCTGGTGTTTGCTCTACGGCAGTCAGCGCTGACTTTCGTCCGAGGGTTAACTGACAGCCAAAGCCGTGGACGATCGAAGCCGTGGAGCAGAAGGGAACTCAAAGTTGCAAACCTGAAGCTACGGCAGTGGAACCCTTGTGTATACTCTAAATAATAACCAATCAAACGGTTAAGGGGCGGGGTCGAAAGACTAGACCGGGACTCTATTTCATTAGGTTGTAAAGAAGCCGATTCAGTATTTTGGTTTTCCAGCATGATCTTGTCTTTGTATCGTCAGCCTCTCCAGGACATTTTTGTAATATATATTTTTTTTAAATACTAAGCATAGAATTACCTAGCACCACTAGGGTGTTTGTATGCTAAGTGTCCTGCATTCCTGACTGGCTGCAGTTGCCAGTCCCAGGGGAGCATGATACATCCAAGGAAACAGTTTCTTTCTGAGAATGTCTCACACATGTCTCTCAGTCTGATGAAGTGCGGTTGGCAAGCAAAATCTTCACTTATGATCTATTAGACTAAATGAGCCCTCATTTCAATTTGCACACTCACTCACTACTATTTTAAATACAAAGATTTATCCATAATTTAATCTGACCTAATCGGTATAATTGAAGCAAACATGTCTACTTGCACTGTAGAGTGTGTTTAAACAGCATACAAGCACTTAGGGAAACACTGAGAGCTTCTGGGACTGAAAGGAAATGTTGCGAGATCTGCAGGATGTTGCCCACCAGATCGTTGTTTTTAATTAACAAAACCCAGCTCTATACAGGAGATTAAGTACTTTTGAATGTCTGGCTGTTATTTAAAAACAAAACAAGACTTGATAAAGTAGCTTGGAGTTAAATGTTCTATAAATTTAATTTAGAGCAGGCATCAATGATTGAGGTTCTCTGCACAGTACAAGGAACGAAGGTGCCTGAAAGACAAGTCCGCCCTTTTGGACCTCTGCAATGGAGAGCCCGTGTTCAGCTCCATGGATCGCAAACCTCAGGAAATAATCTAAATGTGCGTTGTTTACGGTAATGTTGGCTCTTTAGCATTTTGAAACATAAAAAAACAAAAACAAAAACAGAAGCAACTTCCCTCTGAAATCGGACGCCGTCCTCTGGAGAATGCTGACGCAACTTTCTGCTCTCTCTTGTCCCTGTCAGAGCCTCCCTCGATGCTTTATTAAAACTGAACCATAGGAAGATAAAAAGAGAAAGATATACGAGCATGTTCAAACACGTCTTTCTCCAGTATCAACTTAAAAGGCAAAGCCGGAGAGAGACCAAGACTGATCACCAGATTCACTCGTGACTGTTCAGCTTTTAGGTTCCTTTAATTCAGCGAGTGGAGGGAAGTCTTCATGAGGGGGAAAGGTGGCTGGTGGCTTTACTCCAGTGAGCACGAGTTTCATGACAGTTTAAATTAGCCGCGTTCATTTATATTTAGTCTGGACTATTCACACCTCATTTAATCGATTCGGCGATTTTGGCGGTGGTTTTTAATTCAGCTCTGCTTGAGACAGAGCACAGCCAAAATTAGCTGCTGATCTTTTGAGGGTGATGAAAAGTGGAGCTTAAAAGAGTAACATTTGCAACACACTATTTAATATTCATCATGGCATTAAAAAAATCCATCCTCGGGAAGTGAGTCGTCAGTTTTTATTTTTTACTTTACCATCTGTCATTCATTCATCATTCATTCCATTCTGTGTGCATTTCTGTTACCATTCTGGTAAAGCTTGTGACGATTTCATGAGGTTATTTGTGCATTGTCATGTGTTTCAGGCTACTTAGTCTAAGAAAAGTCTACAGGACTCCAACAATGGGTACTCAACCCAAAAGGGTTTTGTGTGAGCTCTGCTTGTTAATAATTGCCTGGCCTTAGTATTAAATTAAAGCACGTTACTTTCACTAGCTATGTGCTTGGTAACCAAGGTTCTTTTCATTAGCCTGACATATTCTAATTATAAACACAGAGTTTTCTCCTTGATGCAAAAAGAACAACAGCTTCATCACCTGACAAAACAGAGCAATGGAAAGCAGAACCGGTACAGGGACGATGCTTGATTAATTTAATTGTTTGAAAAGCAGGCGCTCAAAGCATTTTACATTTAATAAACTCATTGAGCACTTTAAACTAAATCTAAGGCCGTTCTTGTATTCATCTGCTCAATGACATTTCCAACTTTGAAGTGCCTTAGATTAATTAGCCCCAATTAACCTGTCACTTATCGTGTGAACTGAAACAATGTGTATCTTTAAAAAGATGTTGTAAACTGAAATCAGTGGCACTAATCATCCCTATTTTACGTTAATCATCAAGAAAAAAACAAAAAAAAAACAGCAATGCAACTCTCAAGAAACAAGAGAAATATCACCTGAGCTAAAGGTAGAACACGGCAGCAATGTACGGAGTAGTTAAATTCCCGCTGCCAATCATGCAACCCGCCTGCGTTTCCTTTCGTGCTTTCGTGGAGGAATCAGGCTTAGGGCCTGCCCTCGTTGTGATTCTAGTCTGCATCGACGCTGACCTGCTCTCTCACAAGTTCAGAAATGAACTGACTATATAGATGTTTTTTGGTGTTCCTGCCACTCCGCTGAAATTACACAACAATTTTATAACACCAGAGAAACACAATGTTCTGAACATTCGTTTTGCTCTAAGAAGGGGACAGGTTGTAACGAATTTCATTAATCTGCTGTTACACTCTTTGTCTTCCACCTTATGAGAATTATCCCCACACTTATTTAGCAAAGCTGAACAAACTCCTGCCCCTCCAGGAGAGAAACATAGAGATCAAGGGTGAATGAAAGGGTGGGATGCTGGCCTGTGTACTTGAT
Organism: Hiodon alosoides; assembly: GCA_025775065.1. Lineage (NCBI taxonomy): Eukaryota > Metazoa > Chordata > Actinopteri > Hiodontiformes > Hiodontidae > Hiodon > Hiodon alosoides. The sequence continues at coordinate 13,023 of JAOYSI010016053.1, read as the reverse complement.
CCGTACTCAGCTCTGCGCTGTCTGAACACAATTGGTGTCAAAGACTATATTTTGATATAAAAAATGTATGCGAAACTTGCATTGCAGTTGTCAGTGAAATCAGTATCTGAACTGATGTTTGAAAAGTTTGACTTCACTGCTAACAGTTGTGCTGGTTTTGATCAGACAGTCTGTTGTTCTTGATCGGGGAAGGACATTGCCAGAAGGGAGCTTTTTTGGATTCTGCAGGACGTAGATGCTCTGCTCCGACAGCAGTCAAATCGCTACTGCGTGGTTCCTGAAGCACTTACCCTCAGCTACCTTCCTTTTGACCGAATTTGCGAGGATGCTGAGGGCAAATCTTTCTCTTTTGACTTTTACACTGTGGCGGAACCCCACCTTTCCCGCTACTGTGCAATGCCAGTGCGTCGTTTTCCTGGAGTCATCAGCTTTCACGCACTCGTTGCGTGTTTTGCTTCCTCTGACACTGTGGCCCCTTCCCGACTAACGCTGTGCGTGTTCTACGACCTGCCACAACCTTTTTCTCTCGACCTGTGGCTTTGAGAGGCTTCCTGCTAATGCAAGCGTCGTGACCCCTGTAGCTGAGCTAGGGAGAGATGCTGAGGTCCCCTTTGGTGTTTGCTCAGGGTTCAGGGTCTGATGATGCTTATATCTCGAAGGTTTTGACTGACTCAGTCTGAAACTCTCTTGGATATTAAACGTTAGCGCTGCTGTAATGCCCACGGGTCGCCGACTTTGGCAGTGGGCGTTGCCTTTTCACATGTCGAAGCCCACTTCCACCGCTGCGGCTGTAACTCTGCTTAAAAATTACAGTCATCCTTAGGCAATTACATCACCCCCATTAACCGTGTCCTTCCCCACGTCCTTCTGTGATACAAAGCTCTCATCCCCGGGGTTCCAGGCCCCCTTTCCTGCCCGGGGACAGGCTTGACCCATTCTAACACACTGAGCATGTGGTGGGCTTTTAGGAGTTAAGGGTGATAATGATCACGAGGAGTCGATACTTCTCCCTCAGGGAAGTTCTTTTATTAAGTCGGACACAGCGTGTCTATTCATCCACAGCAAACAGCCGCGTTACTACTTACCCTCCATAAACAATGGAGAAGTGCACTCCCACCGGGCTGCATTTGCATACATGTACCGCTACGCCTCTTAAAGGGACACTGCGTGAACTGTCTGGGTCGACCATGTGACCAGCGAGTGCCGCGTAAAGGATTAAAGAGCCCGTGGGCCGGGGGGAGCTCTCGAGGAATTCGTACACGTTATTTAATCAGCTGTTCAATCAAGTGTTTCGGATCACTCGGTCACACTTAACATTCGCTTTAAGCGTACATGTGTACTGTGTGATGACATATCTGTAAAATGTGGCCAGTCGGGGATCTTTGGCCTTATCGACGCTTCAGATGTGTAGTGCCCCAGTGACCCCGGAGGTAGTCCAAGCAAACAAAACACGATAATAAGCAGCCCTGGGCCGTGAGGTCCAGGGGCACGCACGGAACCGCTGCGGATAGAGAGGATGTCAACTGGGAGGAGGCCCGTGAAGCAAGTAGCGGCGCTCACATGACGGAGCAGCTCGAAACGGGACCTGGCAGCGCTCCTTGTCCACCCCGCGATGTGCGTGTGCACGTCTGCTTGTGTGGGCGTGCGCGTCCACTTGTGGATGCGTGCGTGTTTGGTCTGTGTCTGTGTCTTTTTTCAGCAGGAAGTGAAAACCTGTATCATGCAAATGCCCATCTGAAGAGGAAGACTGACAGCACTGCATGACTGAACATGAGGTGGCGGAAGCTGGCCGAGGAACTATGCAAAGCGGCATCATGCAAATCATGGCAGCCAGTCAGGTTGGAAATGTAACCAGATAAACTATGGCCCAATACAGAAAACGCATCTTCCACAATGACACCCAGCAGAAAGGACATCATAAATAGCACATAATGATTCTGTCAAAACCCAGTCACAGACAGTGAGGAATCAATAGCAAATAATGTAGGTCTTTCCCCAGTTACTTTTTCAAAAGGTAACGCTATTCTTCATTTTATCAGGAGCACCTCTACACTTTCAGCACCATTGAATGGCATTGTTTCCGACAAAGGCAAAGTACTCCTTATATGTTTCTGTAACAGGACATTTATTTCAGTAAAAGGACAAAACATGATTTGAACCATAAAAAGCCATGACAGTATAACGGCAACCTTTTGTTGAACTTGGATTCAAACTTAGGATGATGCTAGGATCTAGTGAATATGTTCACTCATCTTCACAGGGGTCACATTTCCATCGAGCAACTTTCGTGTAGCAAACCATAAACAATAATATGGTGGATTGTGGGTACGAACGGGCCAGCTAGCCTCCTTATATAAAGGCCCCCCCCAGTGTTTAAATTCAATTTGAATATGTATAACTTGTTGCAAACGTGAGAAACAAAATAACCAGGGGCATTTCTGATTGGCCTTTAAAAAATAATAATAATTACATTCAGCGCTTAGCTTTGCCATTTATTTTTAAATTGCCCATTTGTTTTTGTTTCTATTCATTAAGCAATGCCCGTCCTGTCAGGATTATCCCAACGCACAGCCGTCTGAATGCGTCTCATTGAAATGGCTCAGCAGAGGCATCACGCCTTGATGGACAGGTCCTGATCCATTACTGTGCTTTGGCCGTCTCCTTCAGTCCCCAGAAAGTTTTATTCCTTCTTCCAGACCTCGCCTCCCATTTGCAGAGACTGATTATTGAACCATCATCTAAAGAAATACTCTCCTTCTCAAACCCGGTGGCATATTTATTCTCTGTGTATTGGCCCTGACCTTTGGAAAGATATACTCCTGCCCGAGGGCTTGCTTGTCTCTTTATTTTGGCGTGCAGAAAAGGCCCGATTCCGTATATATATCATGAATGGTGTGGAGGAACCTCATCAATAGGGCGCCATGAAAAGTGTTATTATCTCCTTCAGACAGATCACTCTCATCACCAATATCTGTCTCAGGCTGTCGGGCCATTGAAACAGTGCTGGGGAAAAAAAACGTTATTTGTTTCTTTTTTGATATGCTGGAAAGGATTTATGGAGCCAACAGAATGATAAATACAGTTCTTAATATTTTCTTATTTGTGTTTGAGCTGAAGTGTTTTTTTATCATTTGGATTTTGTCCAAGAAGTTTGTTTTTTGTATATTTTCGTATGACTATACTTTTTTACAGAGATGATACACGGTATAAAATTTTCAGTTGAAGAACTTTCTTCTTTGTCTGGCATGGTGAACTAAGTGCTCACTGATTTAAGCTTTGGAGTGGTGGGATATCCCTTTTTAAAGATATACACTATGCAAACAATATTAATTATCTGAAGAGCTGTTGCCTAAATCGGGGGGATTTCCCTCTCCCCCAAAACGTGGGAAAAATCATATGATTCATTATTGTCATGATTGGTAACTTTTGCTTAAACAAAAAAAGAAAATAAAAAAATAAAAACGTAAAAATAAATATTTTCCATTGGCTGCAAATAGCACACAGAGAGTATGGAGCCAGTTAAGTCCAATCTCAGCTGGAGGAACAGCTTTGCATATACGCATGCTACACCCTGCGACATAATTGAATTAAAAATTAAAAGGAAAATCTAAATGTTTCTGCAACACAGCAGTATGTTAGATCGTATTGAAGGAAATTACATTACATTATATTATTTTAAAATGTTTCATTTTAAGTGAAATTATCAGTAAAATACGGGTTTTGTTAGTTCTTCCCCCACCTCCACCCTCTTACAGACAGGTACCGGACCTGTTCCCGTTGGTACCTTGCAGTAATCTCCACATCAAATGATAACCACAAGGTCATGTTGAACCGGTTCATATCTCTAAAACACCCAAATGATGAAAACCCACATTTCCCCAGCATGCATCACTTCAGGTTGTCCTGGGTGCTCTGAGTCTAATCTGAAAAATATTATTTTCGTTTTTTAACAATAGATCCTTTCAGCAGTTTTCATGGGCTTTATTGAATCGTGTCTAACATGTCTTTTGCAGTGTGCTCTGTTTGATTGATTGTAATCCCTGGTACACCTATAATTTAGTCAGTTGTGAATCTCCTCTTTGAGCTGTTTTGTTTATCCACTTACGGTGAACTTTTAGGGATTGATCAATGGAAATCGCATATGTATTAAGTTTTATTCTGCACGAGACACTAGGTAAAGGGTCCGCTAAGTACAGTATCAATAGCAATGTTCCTTAGTTGTTCTCTCCACACATTAGTCTTGATCGCTTCATGAGGTCTTTACCATAATATTCCTGCAAATTCTACTTAAAAAGCTGTTTTCACCCTGGTCTTGCCAAACTTCATTTTCATACATATTTAGCACTTACCGTCAAGTCAAGCATCAGCATTCTGATAAATGATGAAGATGATTCAAATGAATTGAGTTAATAATTTAGTCCATCATCAATTAGCAGTTGACTTGAAGACAGATGACAATCTAAAAAAATGGTGTCCGTAAAACGGTTTTCAAGATCGTTCCTGGAAGGCAATCTCTTTTGGATTCTGTTACCCTTTAATTAAGATAAAAAGGGGAACATGACGAATTAATGACTTCCATTAGTCAATTAGTCAATTTGCTAAAACTTAATTGACACCAGAAAGTAACAACAACAACCAACAGGTACAGTGCTTCTAGGCCTGCAAGATGGCACCCCAAGAATATACTATCTCTAGATCACCTTGGCTTTCAATCCAAGGTAATCGGTCAGGTTTTTGTACCATCTGGTTCTAGTCAGTCATCTGCAGGTTTCAGTCCACCATCGTCAGGTCTCGAGTACGTTTCGATTGGACAAGCCGTGTCTCTCTCCTCCTCTCTGAGCCACATGCTCTGGCTTGCACTTAGGCTCGGTTGAAGGCCGCTGTTCAGAAGTTCATAAGTCATTGCAAGTCGAGCCCTTGAGGTGAAGGGGATTGACCTCCACATGGGGGGGTTACCAGGGTGAGGCTACATATACGTTCAAAAGAAGATCTATTTAAATAACAAGTCGCGAAACAAAAAACAGCTCTTTGTGAGCGTAAGGTTTTCTTTCAACATTTGCAGACATGTTGAAATGTCCTCCTCTTCTCAGGTCCTTCCAACCCAATTCACTTTGTTCACTCATCCATTCATTTTTCCCCCTCCCCTTCAGCGTTTGCTACCCATGACGTACCATCGGCCTCAGTGGACTGAGTGGAATATTCAGGTTGGAACACACCATACTCCCGGGCTACGTCCTTAAACAACCACGTAGATGGTGGAATTAGTTGCTTGTACTATATGTTTAAACACACACAAAATAATTGGAGAGGTATGTGGGCTGCGGTTGTGTACAGGGGGAGTCTGAAAGGAAACAAAGTTTGGTTCTTCTTTAATTGGTTTGGTGTGAAAGGTGATCAAACATGTAATCTTCAAGCATGAAAGGTCATTCCCCCATAGTTAACTCAACCCAATTAAAAAGATCATTTGGGTCAGCTGTTTGAGTGCGCTCAGCCTTGATTTGGGCCTGCACTGGTCAATATAAATCAGACTAATTTTGTCCCTTTCCCTCGGAGTAAATGTTTCTAAATGCACACAGGTTTCCTAGGGCTTTGGGGCGCCACCAAACCATTGATAAGCACAATTTAAATAGGTGGCAAACAATTTAAAATTAATTGATTTCAAATTGCTTGTTTCAAACTAAGTGCTATTATGAAAAATATATTCACATTTATTTTCACATTATTATTTATTCATGCATTAATCAGACCATTATCTATTTAAACTTTTTATTTATGTAGGTTTGACAGGGGAAATATCATTGCTGCCATTTTACATCCAATATGGGAGAAGTGTTCCTCCTCCAGGCCAAGGGTCGTCGGCAGGCAAGATACTATTTTTTTTTTTTGCTCTGGATTGGAACACAGGCCAAATCTCTCTCAAGAAGCCTCAAGACCTCCTCTCCTAGAATTTTAAACCTTGCTTGACCAATAGGAGATTTAATTGGTTGGGTGAGGCAGTCATGTGATCTCATGGGGATCTAAATGCTGGGGATGGGGAGGGACATTGCCTTCAGCACTTCCCTTGCTTTGCCACAGGGATCCATACAGATAAGTTCATTTTTACATCGGGACTTGCAGGAAAAAGCAAAATGAGACACTGGACAGATGACAGCTGATCTTGGCTATTTCGCCAGAGGTCGGAACAGTGTAAAGTCTCCTTCCTCTCTAAATTGTCTAGTAAAGAAAATTGCTGTGTTTCGACAGTGTCAAAACTGTTTTATTTACCCAAGCTGCACACCTTATGATTTATCTGCGATGTATAACATATCGACAGTTCTCCATTTGTATTTATAGATCAATTGATGGATGTACAGATGGATAGATTCCACGAATCAAAATCTTTTTTTTTTTTTTTTTCCTGTCGAGGAGGAGATTGTCTTCGCGTTGTCCCATATTGATTTCATGTCCACCGAGCAGACTGTCACAGCTAGGGGTTGGTATAAGCAACGGGATCCAGCTAGCCTCATCCCATGGCAGACCATACTGATGTGCCGGGGCTGTTACCTCTTCATTAGGCATCCTCAGTGGCTCTGTTGACTGTCCCACATCCTGGCAGGTAGGCGGTAGCCAAAAACCTGGAAAGCACGAGGGCCATCGCTTGTGAATTAAGATCTTTCTTCTCTTATTTTTTTTATCACACTTTGACCTGAGCAATTTCTACTTGGGGCTTTTACTGTGAGACAATTGTTTTTGTGTCGTTGAATACGGTTTGGTGAATAAAGAATCTTGAAACTAAAAATCTTACTCTAAAAAGGATGTTGTACCTATCGATTGGGATAGGTTACTTTAAAGATAAATGCTTCAGCACGCTTTTGGAGGGAGGCGTTGTCCATAGACAGGCACACATTTCTGCTAAGTCATGATTTATGTAGAGATGCATAAAGCCTTGATTCTGTGCCAATGCGTTTTAAAATTAAATGTCAGTGTGTGTATAAGCCTTCAGACCATTCAGATACAGTTTTAACTGCAAGATTGTGGAAGGGGGGGGTGAATGTACAGGCAGTGTGCATTTTTGCCGGTGACGAATAGAGTGGTCGGTTAAAATCGATCGACGTTGGATCGACATTGGATCATGAATGCTATTTCTTTATGGTCACTCACAGAAGGTGTTTAACTAAATATCTGAGAGAAATAATTAAGAATGGTAACAGTAAACCAAAGGAAAGTAGCACGCCTATCCCACGCTCCGCGCATTTGCTTTCAAAGCAACCCCGTTTTAAACTCCGGCCATTGCAGCCTGGCCTTCTGAAAAGCCAACAGAAAAGAGAAAAAAAAACTGAACGAAAACAAACAAACTTTACTTTCCCTTCCTCTGCCATGTTAATGAACAAACTCCTTAACACACAAGCTGGAGGGCCTGAAGACCATGATGGAAACTCTCGCTATATTGTGCTTTGAGAATTAAATTGTTTCTGTTTGAAGTGTTTTTTTTTTTCAGGCTGTCAGAATATAAAATGGGTTTGTAACCATGTTTTTTGGTGCAGTGATTTGCATAGAGGCCCATCATTCTGGGGAGCTCTCGAGCGGATTCTGACTGAGGCCGAGTTGGCCGGCATGTGAGACGAAATGCCCCCTCGGGGGGCGGCTGCTAGGTGAGGCAGCCCGTCAGCGCGTGGAGGAAAATCCGGCTTGGTTGGTAAACAGGGGCCCCGAGGAGAGCTCTGCTCCTGCATGTGTGGCGCCTGAGAGCGCAGAACGCCCTGCAAGCGGTGTAAGCTCATCGGAATCGCCGTTGAAAATTCCAATAAGCCCGCACACCACAGAAGCCGTTCCCCCTCGTGCAGAAAATTCCAGGTCCCAGCGGCGCTTTGAGCTCAGCCACTCGCGCTCCCTCACATTCAGACTGTTTTGAACATTTAGATTGCGAAGAATTAGACGAGGGCTTTGGGACGGTTGGCCGAAGCCTCCTGCACATTCTTGGCGAGTTATTTGATTGGACGGCAGCAGTTGGTGTAACCTCTCGTTGTTAAGTGGATAACAATAGATTATTCCGCCGCGGCTCTGGCTCCTACTCTGGCGTTTCACTGGGAGGTTTCTTGCGCAGTTTTTTTTCTACACGTATGTCTAAAGTGGGGATGGGCGACTCAGGCCCTTGAGGGCCGCAGGGATTTGTAGCTTCCACACCATCCCTTCTCTAAATTATTTAACTCAAGCCGTATAACTTCCCTCCACCCACCTTGTGTTTTCACGTGAAAATCTGAGGGTAATTAAAAGCTAACCCTGAGACCTGCACAGATAATGACATCGCCTGGTTGAGTGGCCCACCTCTGGTGTATTGTCTGCCCCTCGTGTTAAAGAGGGTAACCACAGTGCCTGTGTAACAGATAGGTTACAGTAATCTCAAACCTCTTCACAACGTGTCCAGCCAGTTACAACAGAAGGGTCCCGAAGGTAGAGCTATAAAGGTTCGTCCCCCTTGTTTAGGCCCGACAGACTGCTCCCGAGCCACTGACAATATTGAACCCGGCGGACATTGCTAACACCTGTCACCTTTCCCAGACAGGCAGTCCTTCAGCTAGAGAGGTCTTGGGTTATCAGCAAGCGCTTTTCTACTACCTGCTAAAACATGGTTTTATTAGATTTTTTCCAGTATTGGAGAGGCTTGGTTGAAATTGTGGAAGAGAACATGTCACGTGAACCCACCAAAAAAGTGTTTTTTATTTAAATCCATTTGCTTGAACTGATTTGCTTACTCAGGACAACAAGCTGGTGGAAGCACTCATAGTCTTAATTACAGTTCTCTAAAAAGGATTGGTATTTAATAGATAAAATACAAAAATCTGCACAGGTAATGACAATGTAATTGTACACGTTCGTATTAACCACAACGGCTCGCCTTCTCTCTCCACCTCTGCATCACGTTTGCGTTTTCTGCAGCCGAGTGACACCAACCACATTTAAAAATGAAGCAAATTAGGTTTTCTATAATCATGCCTCTTAAAAGCTTGTTAGGTTCTAAAATGAATCATTTCAGTAACAGTCTGAGACTTGCTAAAGTAAAAAAGGTTTGAGAAAGGACTGCTAAAATACCGTGCACAAATTCATCTGTGGAATTCGACATTGTTGGTCAAAAGAAGATGTCCAGCGCCTCGGATTGTTTTCTTCTTCTATGCGTGTGCAGACAAGATATTCCCAAAGAAAAGTCCACTATCAGTCAGACATTGGTGTAATTGTTAGGATTGCTCCAGTTTATTAGCAATAATTTCACTGCACACGGAGAGAACTCGCACAATGTCATTGGCAGCATGCTGGTAAATATGCACTGAAAACCCAAGCACCACAAGAAAGCAGGTACATTGTTGGTACATTGTGAAGATTGTACCCAGCGATAAGTGGACACAAAATGGCAACGTTAAAATAATGAATATCATAATGATCTGTCTTACAATAGACAACTGAGGTCCAATGCTGGAGTTCACCAGGTATACACACTGAAAAAAACACCACTCCCAGGCATTTTATACTTGAAATTCAGAATCTAAATAATTGTTCTCAATTTTCACTCAGTGTCACTGGAAGGACCGAGAGGGTGTAGTATGCAAAACAAGGTTGGCTTAGTGGCGGGTATGAATGAGTTTAAACGGCCAAAGCGATTGCCATAGAAACACTCTTGGGCCACCTCAGTTTTGGCATGGGGAAAAACAACTGATAATGAGACAAAGTTTAGTTAAGTTTAGTTTAGTTTTCATATCCAATGCAACGGATTGATAGTCTTCGCTGGATAGTGAGGGAAGTGGCTGACTAATAAAATGTAATAGTTAATTTAGTTAACATATTATAAAAACTAAAAATTAATAAATAGATCAGATTATCAGATTTAAGACTTTGTTAAACAATATTTGTGTTCAAATATTTGTTGATCTTCCGATAAATAATAATTAGCTACTGGTGGCTGCATCTATCCATCAAGCTATCTGAAAATATTGACAATTACTTTAACGGCTGGTGTCCAAAATAATTTACAGAGCTTTTTTATAGGCGAGAGTAAATAAATATTTACACTGCTTAGTGTCATACCAACAGGCCTCGTTATCAGCAAGCAATGGCATGCCGTTTATTCAGATTCGATATCTGACACACGTCAATCTATTTCCCCTGCTTGCTCTTCCCCTGGGTGTCTAAATTAGACGCCAGCGGCGATGAAGCAGGAACTCAGCCAAAATACTGGAGAAAAACGCCAAACAGCCGCCGCTGGAGGAGGCTCCCAGGGGGCCCCTGGTGGAAGTGTCACCATGAAGTGGACCAAGCATAAGGAACACTCAGCAGAATGGCAGTACTTGGAGATGGGAAAACAACCGGAGCTCAGCAGAAAACGTCTAGCCATTTGCCTGTATAAAGAAACGCCCAACTCTTAAGGCAGAGACGAATCAGTTCTAAATGAAGGCCCGACAAGAAAGAGACAATGACGGTCCGGACACCATCTGGAAGAATCTGGGGGGATGTCCTTCCAGGCTCTCTTTAAATTTTAAGACATGTATGTATATACACAAAAATATCTCATAAATATAAAATTTAATTAAAAGCCTAAGTTATTTTGGAGCACTTATTAATGAATATGTCACTGTAGCACGTAAATGTCCGCATCGATTCGTAGGTGATATCGTAATGAATACTTTTGAAACATAGTGAAGGAATAATTCCCCTGCCTTGGGAACACATGGGAAGCCGTTGCTACAGGATTAATCGTTGTTATGGTAACATTATATGAGATTGGGGACAATCTCTGGAAAGCTATCAGTCGTGTCTTTGGTTTGACCAGGGGGGATTCTGACATTCAGCCGGGGCATGGGATGACTGCCACAGTGCGGGCATATTGATCCCGCTGACCTGTTTATGTCTGTCTGCCTGCGGTGTCTTCTTTTATTTTAATGCGATTCATCACGAGTGGCGGTGATTTTCTCCCCCAAGTACCTTTCCTCCCATTTCACTTTCTGACAGGTGGCAGTGTTTGCTATTGACCTTCCTGACTCAGCTTATGGGATCTTTTGTGTCTGGCTGGAATATGTATAGTGTGTATCATTCTCCATCAGTGCAGTCTGCTCGGTGAATAATTTAACCCAAAGGGCACAGCCCAGATAGACAGCTGTTTTTACTGTGGAATACTTTTGGAAAAAAGGGAAAGTTATAAGAAAACACATATTGTGTGTCTTTAGGATGTTTTTTTGTTTAACTGTTCAATTTTGAGCAAAATATATACAGTGTATGTATCCATATTTGATCGTTTGCTGAATTCTTCCATTGAAATGAATTAAGTAATTTGTTTCTCATCCTATTTGTAGCACTATAAATAATAGTAACAATAATGGTACGTTTACATTAACATATTACAATGCCATATGTATTAGCTACTTACTAAGGGATGTGTCATATCCAGTGAATATTGAAATCTAATGATTTACAAATTAATTAGTGTTTTAAAAAAACAAACAATAAAAACACTCAGCGTAAATTGTTTTTGAATACATGGATTTAGTTTCAGCTAAAAGAATGAGAGGAGTAATTATGATTATACTCCACATCAATGCATAGCTTTAAATTTAATATAAACTAAATGTTACATTTTCTTTGTGTTGGTAATGCGAATAACATATTTTTGCATATATGGTGCTACACCTAAATAATTATCAGTTAAACGAGATTAAATTTTAAAAGGCATTGCAAAACTTTTGCCATTTTCTATCCAATAAAAACTTGTGAGCTGAGGATCTGCTCTTATTCATTCTCAATATGATGCAATATGGCACATATGCAAGACTAAATGTATAATTATCATGTCATGTTAAATTATTAATCTCTTTGATTAACGCAATGAACATGAATATACAGGCATTAGGTCTTGTGCACACGTGCGTGGTATGCATAAACCACTTACACTGTGCAGCGTATAAGCTGTTGTTCCGGAGCGCCTTCGGAAAGCTCAGTACTGTATGTGTGTGTATGTGTGTGGGGAGAGCGGGAGGGAGTGAGAGTGGGGGTCGAGAGAGAGAGAGAGAAAGACACAATTGGCGATAGAGAAGAGGAAGCTGAGCCCCTCACTGGAGCCGCCTGTGTCACACCTAACAACTGTCCAGATGTTTCTGCAGACTCCCTAGCCCTGCCCATATTCTCCCCTGAGCAAAGGAAACCTGAACCGTGCTAACACTACAGCCAAAACAGAAGCAGGCCCTCCAACCGTCTGTATGCCTGCTGGGGTTATTCCCATCCATCACTGATTACCCACTGATACACTCACCAGGATCCTAATTATTTTGTTTTAATTATTGTCTTCTTAAATGAACGTAAGTGACAGCAAGGCCTTGTTTTGCCAAGCTCAGCCAAAGTAACAGAATCCCCTCAAAGACTTGAAGAATTACAATGGGGGCTTTGTTGAGGGCTTTTGATTAAAGAAAATGTTCTACTCAATTCCAAAATATCAAATTTTTAGAAAACCCCAATCATACAATTTGCATAATCTTGTAGTTTTGCTTGAGAACATAACATAAAATTAGTAAATCTATTAATTTCAATATACAAAATGATTTATACATACTTTTTTATGTATCTACAAACAGTGTTTTATAATATACTTTTATCATTTACTGCCTTAACTGTACAACAAAACAATTCAACTAGGTATAGATTGGGGAAACTGAAAGCATTCAAACCACAGGGTTTAAGCTGTAATATCCTGAATACTGAAAATATCACCATCTGTGGGCTGAGCCAGTGCTATGGAGAAAATCCTTCACCGGTAAGGAAGTCTCCGGAAGCCCTTGGAATGAATACTCTAGCCCAGGGCTGTCCAAACTACGGCCCGGGGGCCAAACACGGCCCGCAAGCCTTCTTCATCAGGCCCATCATTATACTTGCTATAATTAAAAACGGCACTATCCTAAAAATAATCATTGGTAAATGGTGTAATATACTATGTTGTGTTTATACTTGCGGGGGGTGATGTGTGTACATGGTGTAATATACTGTGTTGTGTTTATACTTGCGGGGGGT
>JAOYSI010016044.1:27520-37675 GCA_025775065.1 Hiodon alosoides | reverse complement strand
GAGGAAGAGAGGGGGTGGGGCTGAGTGGAGGAACAGGGCCTGTTGGAGGAAGAGAGGGGGTGGGGCTGAGTGGAGGAGTCGGGCCTCCAGGGTGAATGTAAAACTGTACGTAATAACTGAATAATGAAAATCCTCCTCGGTTTTTCATTAAATGAATTCTTCAGGAATTTAGTTTTGGACTTCAAATCATTTATAGAGGTATAGAGTTAGTCTTCCTATTGGCTCAAAATCTTACAAAAAATAGGTAGATCACCTTGAGTTATTTTCCCAGCAGCAAGCTCTGAACTGCTGCATTCAGGATGATGTTTGTATGTGAGTGAATTTGCAAGCGGAACAACGCAGCTGCCGCGGTTTGAACTTCTCTCGGTGCGACGGGCGTCACCACATACATTAAAGCCCGCTGCGAGCGGGAACGATGTACTTGGACCTGACAGCTGGGATTGGGGTTTTTCATGTTAACGATGTACTGTATTAAACAGATGCTGCCTTTCCCAGGTAACTCCCAGGAGAATATTATCCTCGGGGATGAGCAAAAGCTGACAGTTATCCGCCCCACGGAACAATGAATAAATATTGTCAAGGTAGGACGCTTTCTGGGGGGTTTCAGAAGGGGTTGGGGAACGTCCGACTCTCTCTGCCTGTCCGTCCATTGGCCAGGATTTTCTGTGAAAGGTTGCTCCTATTCCCCGCGTCCCGCCGCAATGGAAACGGCTCGCAAGCCTATGGATTCTGAAACCGAAATATGAATGTCCATTAAAGCGGCGGGCAATTCATTGCTGCATTGAAAAATGATGTTAGCGTCACTTGCCGGGCTCCCTAATCTAGAGCGACATGCATTATTCACAACTTTGCACGTCTCTTTTTCCATACAGCTGGATATTTACTGGAGCAATCCAGGTTAAGTAGCTTGCTCAGGGGTATGGCATCTGTTCTTCCCATGGAAACCTATTGGAGGCGAATCCGGCGCCACACCTCCTGCTATCATTCTTTAGCATTTTTCTCCCAAATTTGGAAACGCAAAAGCCTCGCCGCTCGGCGCTGCCAGTCCCACCGCCACCCGAGGGGAGGGTGAAGAAGATTGACTGTTCTCCACCAATCATAGTTGTTTTTGAGCCACCCGTCCCTTTTCCGGCCAATAGGAGATGCTCGTTAGCGACAAGTCGAGAGAAGCCCTGGCGATTAACCTCCATAAGAACTGATCTCCTGGTCACTATCGGCTAATGACATGTGGATTCGAACTGCTGAGACCAGATCACCGCGCACAGCCTGTGCCTGGGCAAGGGCCTTTACCGACCAAGCCGCCCGAGAGACGCTTTTTACATCCACCACTGTCTGACCCCACATTGACCCCGTCTATCCGCTTCTGTGTCAGTCTTGTTTGTCAATGTCAGTGTTCGTGTCTGTCGGTCAACGTGACCATCCGGTTGCATTATGTTTTGGACTCTGTGGTCTACCTGAACAGTTGCACTATACAAGGCGTTCTCAGATTCCGTTAACGCTGCAGAGATCAATTATTTTCCTCTTCACTGAGCCTCCATTCTACATCTACAGCCTCTTAGCACGTGTTTGGGCGTCTGTGTGTTTGCGTGTGTGTGTGTGTGTGGTGTCTGTGTATGTGTGTCTGTGTGTGTAAGTGTGTATTTGTACACGTTTCAGTGTGCAGAGTAAGAAATGAGTAGCACTCAACCAGAAGCCCCTAGTAGGATTCAAAATTTCAGATGCTTTTCTAAACCGTTTGAGGCATCACTCACAGCTTAAACTCTTTAACACCAGAGATACAGTGCATTCCTTACAGTCAGAAACTGCCTGTAAAACTAGCTTCCACACTTCAGAGGAACAAAACATGAAAGAAACCCTCTGGCCTACTTAGGGCAGTGTGTTGAATTTCTGCCCCAACATCCCATCCGTGAGGCTGACAATGAGCTATAATCCTACAAACCAAACCAACAGAACGGACGTGTGGAACGCTGGAAGCCATGATAGTCTGGGATGTGAAAAAGTGATCATGCGCAAGGGGTTAGACTTCTGTGTGTGATTCCCTTTGCCATTAATGCAGCCAAGCACAAGAGTGCAGGAAATTCCCCAGCAGAGGTGCACTTAGGCAGACCCGAAACAATTCCCCAAAAACAGTCGGTCGGGAAACCCATTGAACGCAACGTCCTGTTAACGTTTGGAGAAAAAAAGAAAAACTCTAGATGTTATACAGTAGGAACCTTTTGTGTGTTTCTAAAGAAGAAATTTGAAGACGCAATGTGGAAGCTTCTAGAATGCTTGAGCAGGATTACGTAACCTGTGTTTTTTAATGCCAAGGTGGCTCCCAAAGAAGTTAAAGACAAAGTTAAAAATATGATGGTGGTTGTTCTGAGAAAAGGGGGGGTGGGGAGAACAAGTTGTTTTTTTGGGCTCTCGGGATTTGTTGTTAAGTACCCTGGAGGTTATCCATATTTCTGTAATGTTCCTCTACTTTTCTTTGGGGAGTTTATTTTTTCTTCGCTTCCTTTTTGAGTCCATTACAAAACAAGGCCTAAGTCAGATTTAAATATAAAACAGAAGTCGAAGTGAGGCTAAACTCAAGAACGGGCATAAGTAAGCCTCGATAAACCCTTTTATTAATATTATATATATGTATATATATGCAGGAAATTCCCCAGCATATATATATATCATTGAATGATATATATATATATATATATATATAAAACCACTAATGCTTAACATAATCGTCACACATTAAATCACAAATGATCACAAATCTACAAATCTATAACTGTTTATTACATGATCAATGTATTCCACATTATATATCACATTACTATAGGATTCTGATTACTCAGATCGATTGCAGAATTACGATATATTTGGGTTTATGGTTATTGCAATATTGAATGATTATTGAATGTATCCGGTCAATCATCTTTTTCTCTGTGTGTATGTTCATTAAGCAACGGAATCTGAATTCGATGTGTTACACTCATAATAAACTATCTGTCTCTGGGTCTGATTGGCATCAAATCTTTCTGACTCCAGAGAAAAACCCCAACATGAACGTATACATATAACAACTTGAATAGAGTTTTTACTCCTGAGTGAAGTCTTGATTGTGCTGCTTTCCTGAGATTCCTGCCCTGTCAGGTTGCATGCTCCTCAATGGCCCTTTTGTATTTATTCATCAAGTTTTAAGGTAACAGCTGCCATAGTGTAGAGTTGTTGCAGTGCACGTGTGTGTGCGTATGTGTGTGAATGTATGAACTATACACACATTTTGTGCCAACTTGTGCAACGTGAAGAACACAGTTTCACAATTTAAAGCTGCTCATCATCAACATTGCGTAACAAACGTACGAGGCATTGTTACGTAACGGGCCAATTTCTCGCACGCCGCGCGAGAAGCAAGAGCCGGAGCTGCTGAACTCAATGCCAACCGTGCGGAGATTTCAAATTCACCGGAGGGCAACTTCATCCCTGTGTCCGTCTTATATCTAGGGCTGAGGTCAGGCACTGTGGCCAGCATCAACAGCATTCATCCTGCACGGATACCTAATGTGCATGTGTCCTGGGAAATCTTTAGAAAAAATAAATACATTTTTGTAACGTCTGCCCTTTGCTGGCATTCAAATCCCATGGTACCCTCGAGTGTAGTTCATCTCCTGAACACCCTCAGGTGGAAGCTGGCAGTTCACAGGAAAAATGTGACTGTTTAACAAATTTAAGTCTAAGTGGAGAATCGCCTCGGCGAAGCAAATTAGGCACAGTGAATTTCAGCCGAGTTCAGTTCTGTGGTTGCAACATTCCTCAGAATCCTGTAGAGCAACCTTGTTTATGGCAAGATTGTAATGTCAGAGATTTTGTTAGGGACAAACTAACCCCCCCAGAGAGCATGTAGCTATGAGAATGATGACCTGTCCGGAGGTTTTCGCAGAGGCAGCAGTAGCTCTGGCCGGTACACCTGCTGTAGCACCTGCCACTCTCCCTCCCCCTGTTGGGGCCCACAGTCGCATCTTGCATACCTCCCTAGAGACAGGCCTTTGTGCTCCTGCCTGCAGGCTTGCAGTGCCTCTCCTCGAGCCAGTCATTCTGTCAAGGTTTCACCCGCCACTTCTTGATGATTGAGTTGATGATGCTCAGTGGGATATTTAAAGACTTTGCCGTTTGTACGTGTGGCACGCCGGGGCATGCCCGGTCCTAGGTCGGACAGAGACTTGGACACAGGGGAATGGTTTTCGCCTTTATTTGGCAACAAAACTGTCCAAAGCTCTAAGCAAAGAGATTTCTAATTACTTACAAATCAAAACGCCCCCTTTGGGGAAAACCAAAATAAAACAACTCTTTAGCTTTCAAATTAACAAACGCACATCGAGCCACCAACTTTCCAGTCTAAACCCCCTCTCCCCCCCAGCAAGCTCTGCTGGCACTCGTTTAAATGACTTTTCAATTGCACGCGCTTGAGTGTGGTGTAATTAGTCAAATCACACTCGGGTGCATATTGAGGTCCTGGCAGTGGGTGTCGCCCCACAGCTTTCCTGTCAGTCAGGGCTGCTCTGGGTGGGTCCCCGGGGCTTGAGGGCGTGGCTCCTGCCACAATACCCTTCTGCTGACTGGCACCCATCAACCACTACATCCCTGAGCTATATAGAAGGCTCCTTGGCCTTTGCTTCATCACCTGACCAGTTCCTATTTTAATGTGTCATGGCTGAATGCTTTAAAGCAACAGAATGTTAAAAAAAAAAACCCATTCAGCACGTATCATTTGATCAGGGCAGAAAAATATTGGTAGCATACACAAGACCAACTCGTCTCGTGACACTGCCTAGTAATTTTACAGTAGAACTCCATCAACACATAGCTACAAAAAACCGTTTGACAAACTCTCTCCCTCCTGTCTCTCTCTCCTGTCCTCCACAGGTCAGTGCAGCATGGGTCAGTTCCTCGACACGTATGCCCCTCCAACAGCTGTGCTCCTTAGTCTTGCGTGCTAACCTTAACCTTCAGGTTACCGGGGGGGTTGACGCCCAAGCACAGCTGGAGCTGATCTCACCGTCTTCAGGGAGAAAGGTCAGTGCCGCGTCTCCTCAGCTTCACAAATGCAGTGATCAGGGTCCTTCAAATGACATTACGGACGAGCTGCCAGGCTTTGGCATTCACGAGTACAGCACTGAAACAATTTCTTAAAACCGTCTCCCATCGAGCCTTTCCGTGATTAATATCTAATCAATATTGTTAATTTCCCGGGAGAGGACACACATCCCAATGTCTCCTTGAATTCGAAAAAGGCGAAATATTTACAATATTGTGGATAAAGATCACAGAGGAAATTACTCTCCTCAAACCAAAACAGACTTGATAGTGGATTCATTACATCTGCGCTCGCATTGTCAAAATCAGAAATTTGAACAGCATCTTAAGTGCTTTGACTAAACAATGTGTAATTGACCTCTGTATCTCAAGGAGAAAACGCTTGAGGCTAATCGCATGGCTAATTTACTCATCCCGTGGCACCTTTCCCTTCTTCCACGTGTGTGAAAATATACAGCGGAGGATCACTGATGCGCAGGGAATTAATTTTCCTATTGGTTAAAGGGGGCATTGACTTTCTCAGACATCGTTTAGTAAGCCTTTCTTACTTTTAAAACATGAATTTAACATCACACCAGAATTATGGCAAGCCGCAACCAGAGCTTATGAAAGCCGTAACTGGAATGCCTAAACGCCAAAGCCGTGTCTGAATATTGATCAGTTTTTGCTGGCATGAATGAAGATAACCGGTGTGTATTGCAGTTTACAGTGAATAATCCTAATATATGTATACATATATCCCCCCCCTCTCCTCAGGCCCCCAAGGTCATCCTGACACTTATCTGTCTGTGATACATGGCCGCGATCCTTGCACTGGTTGTACTGCGAGACATTGGGAAATGGAGAGTTACCACCCTTTTGTTGATTGATTTATTTTGGAGATTATTTGTTGCTTTGTTCTGATTAGGGCAGGTTGTTGAGCTGCATGCTGGGTGTGGGAAGCTTCTAATGGACTGTTGAATGGAATGCAATTTAAGAGCAACAGCAGGCAATACATGCTAACACAGGCAAACACGCAAAGGAAAAGAAGTCAGCTCTGACATTCGCAGTCGCTCAGAAAACGTGTCTCCTGCTCTCTCTCCCTCAGAAAGCGGAAAGGGTTAATGTGGAGTCGGACTCCGTGACAAGGTGAGGTGGCTGTTACCCAGAATGCCGTGCTTTAATGAGTGTCATGAAGAGGTCGTGGGACCAATGAGCATCTGAAAAAGCCTGAATAGCCTGAATAACTGCAGACATCCTCCCTATTTGTACGTGTCATAATTTCCACCCTCTTAGCAAATTACTCTGGGTGGGCATGTCTGTCTATGTGCATGTGTGTGTGTGTGCGTGTGTGTGTGCGTGTGTTTGAGTGTGTTTGCGTGTGTGTGTGTGTGCGTGTGCGTGTGTGTGCATGTGTGTGTGTGCGAGTGCATGTGTGTGCATGTTGTGTGTGTGTGTGCGTGTGTGTGTGTGCATGTGTGTGTGTGTGTGTGTGTGTGCGAGTGCGTGTGTGTGTGCGAGTGCGTGTGTGTGCATGTGTGTGTGTGTCGCCAGGTTGCACATCCTCTTTTCCACTGGTCCCATTTAGTTTTTGGGTCTGACTCTGAAACGTCTCGAGTCCCCTGTCCCCTTCCAACATGAGCACACATGACGTTATGTGACAACCCAAAGCCTTTTCACCCAAGCAGGCCATGACAGTGTGTTAACACACTGACAGGAGCTGAAGGGGAAGCCATGTAAACCCTTGTCATGGCATGCTCTTTGGCCATAGCTCAGTATATCCAGGACTGAGGGGGTAGTTTCTTGTGGGATGCCCTATCTGGACATGCAGACCTTTTTAACCAATGTTTTGTGTCTTTTGGAGCACAAAGTTTGAGTTTTCTGTCAGCTCTTTACCATGTTCAACCCAAAGCCTTTTCACCCAAACAGGCCATGACAGTGTGTTAACACAGTTCTTTTTACCATGTTATTTGATGCCAATCAGTGGTTATTGGGATCCTGTGTGTTTGTGAATACGTGTTAATTCAGTGTAGGTTTTCAGTCTCTGATGTTTACAAAAAAAGGGCTTGAGAAAACGGGGAGGGAGGGGGGGCAGAGGAAAGAACGGCGCCGGTCTGACTGGAGCAGAAAAACAGGACAAGAGACTGGGAGGGAACCTGATGTTCATGCAGCCTGACTTTTTTAAAAGATTGATGAAAACCTAGAAAGACGAGAAGGGATATCCAAACGGGCGGAGGTAAGGCAGGCAGACAAGACAAAATCACTGCTAGAAACAGAACCATGAAGAGAGGGTTGAGCGAACCGGTTAGGCAGAAACTAACAATTCAGCACTGAACCATATATGTGTGACATTCTTACTATCAATTTTTTGAATTATGTTCTTAGCCGCAGGGACTTATATAATATACACTTCAGCACTTTTCACATTTGAACAGATGGATATTAATGTATAATGGAAAATACTGGTGTTTACTGAAGCCATTCGGGTCTGTGCACAGCAACATTTACCGTCCAGAGATTCCAACTTCCATGAAGAACTAGAACTGAACAGCTGTCCTTCAACCGTCTCGTGCAAAAATGGGAGGGAACAAAATACACTTCCATCCAATCCAAGGGCCTTTACCCTTTGCTCCATTGCCCCACATTATGGAACTACTAGAATGTTTTACTTCTGCACACAGGACCCTATATGCACAAGTCAAGTGGTCAAGGTCATGGTAGATGCAGCTCCTTAAATCATATCACTTTCCTCATCTACTTGTGATACTGTAGCCCAAGCTCTTTGTACTACTGGGTCTGTAAACACTTTTAGCAAGGTATTCAGACTTCTCTGTGGACTAAAAGCCGGCTATGAGACTGCTGACCTGTGAAGTCCCATTGGTGTTGTTTTCTGTTCCTGTGAGTGATGCTCCACATTAAACTCAAGGTGCAGTTCATCCACCATTGCTCTCCAGTTTCACCACACAGACTTGACTGCTGCCCAGCGTTCCAGTGTTCATCTCTTTCCACTATCGCTCTCTGGCGGGGACATCTCGTTTTCCCCGAGCTTACATCTTCACGGCAGTTCCTCGCAGCAAGCCAACACCTTTTGTGGCCTTAAACCTGAACGTTTCTGACTGGGAAAACTAATTACATCACATCCTCCTCACCCACCTGTAGTCACGTCAGCTCCTAATGCCAGACTAGGTGCACACAACCCTCAGACTTGGAGGAGATCACAGGGTGGAGATCTGTATACTTTACTCTCCAGTCACGTACAAGTTTAGAAACAATATCATGCATATCTACTATAAGACCTGCGTGGGTAAATTGTCCATCACATGTACAAAGGTTGTCTTCATGACTTATTCACCATCCCCCAAATTAGAATGCCTTAATTAAGGGCCCTGTGGCACACAGAACCTTCTTTGAGAAGAGGAACTGTCTTCGGGGCAGAGTGGTATCTCTTCAACCTAATAATAAATGGAATAATTAATAATTCAATATACACTTTGCATTTTCTAAGGAATGCGAGACTGCCTGCGATGTGAACAGAATCTTCGCATTAAATTCTTGCATCTCCTATCAGGTTTTGAGGTGTTAAGTATAGAAAACCAGGGGAAACATTGAGATAGAGGTCGGACGCCACCTTGTGGACTCGGTGAAACTTATTTGATGTTTCGAAAGCACTGTGGGCATCCTTGTAGAGTTCTAACTGCCGATATCTACCAAGCGATTATGAATCTGAATTTTTTTTTTCTTATGCGTTTGAATAAATAAAAAATTCGGTTTTTCTTGTCTGCACCCAAGACCTTTTAGATTTCTTGAAAACAAAAATCTTCCACAATCCCAGTATGCGGACCAGATAGGGACGTCGTTTTTTGAAGACACCTGTGTGGTTTTTTTTGTTTGTTGTTGGTTTGTTTGTTTTTTGTGTTTTTTGTGTCGGCGGATTATTATATATATTTGATAATAACGTCAAGCTTTTTAGCATTACGAATAGGCTATAACGAGAAGTGGCAGGTTGAGCCGTTATTAGGGAGTTGATTTTGCCCGAGTTTAAAAAAGGAGGAGTGTGACACGTAAAAATTTATGGTAGGTCTGTTTTAAAATATGTGTGTAAGTATTTAGTCCCTTAGAAAATGTACCTTGTGCTAATGTTAGTAATTTTCTTATTGCAGTGCCTGCAAATTTAATGTAACCCCTAGATGAAGAAAACCCGAACCATTTATTACAGGACAAATTATTTAACTTTTAAATCCTCAAAACTCAAATGGGTGTAATTTAATTAATTTAATTTTACTGTGACATAGTCTGACCACCTGTAAATCCAAGCTGGTCTAAGATGGGTTTTCCAGCAGGCTCAGCAAATATGGCGACCAGCACTACTGCATAAAATACAACCGGGTCCAGCCTAACACCGCCTCTCAAGGTGCTCCCAGATCCCAGATCACTGAGTATCGTACATATGGATGCCCATAAAAAAAGGTGGAATTGTTCCTCCCTTCCTTTCTTACACTCCTTCGCAGTGTTTACGATTCAAAACAAAACGCTTTTAAAACACACCACGTAACCACACGCACTTTGTCAACCGGGCACTAGAAAACTTTGTTGTTCCTGACAGCTCATATGTCAAAATTTGTGCTGTAAAAATGTAATATTTTAAATTCTTTAAAGCTTGGTTTGAATATAAGTGTATTTAAATATGTGTCACTCAATTTAATGTCATGGGTGTTATCGCAATGTAAATTCAACACTACAGTTGCCACATCTACACCTGGCACTTCCCCAGTCTGCTGCCAGAGTTAAACATCTCCTGAGTACTGATTGTTTCACCCTTCCTCAGCGTAATGAGCAATTATTCAATTAACATTCCACAAAATCATGTGCACTTGTTCCTCCTGTCCTCTTCTCATTGGTTCAGAATCTTAATCACTGGTATCTCTGCTTATAAACCCCTCAGTAACGTCTGCTCAATGCTCAATCTTAGAAATATCTTGCCAAAGTGGTCCTGAGTGCTAACCGCCCTTGGTTTGACTATTAGCCCGTTTGACTATTAGCCCGTTTGACTATTAGCCCGTTTGACTATTAGCCCGTTTGACTATTAGCCCGTTTGACTATTAG
>JAOYSI010016044.1:1847-27420 GCA_025775065.1 Hiodon alosoides | reverse complement strand
CCCGTTTGACTGTTCCTTTGACCATCGCTACTTGGATTGCCCTCTCTGCGTTTGCCAATCAATCGACCCATTCACCTGCCTCTTTAACCACGACTTGCGGACTTCCTCAGACACTCGTTTGCTGGCTTCGACCCCTGCCTATTTCCAGATTTTGTGCAACTCCGCACTTGGGTTTCCGGTTCCCTATCAGTTCCCTCCCGTGACAACAATTTAATAAAACAAGGACTCAAGATGTCTTTTCTGTTGCAAAAGTTCACAGAATGTTATATGGGCACATGGTGACCAAGCAAAGCCTTGCAATTTTTTGTTTAAATATATGGTTACCGTTCGTGTCGCTTTAAAACGGCAGTGGTGTTATCTTTTATTGGTAGGGAACAGAAATCTTCCAAAAGAAACAACATATACTTAACAAAAATATAGGGTTGATTAACTTGTCCTAAGAGGCCTAAGGTCTCTAACTTGGAAAATCTCTTAATCTTCAAATTTGTCAGAGTACCATTAATGCATAACTCTTTAATGGTCATACCCTTCATCCATTTATCAAAAAATTATTTAATAGGCATGTTTATTGTTTGCCAATGAAGACCATTCAATGCAATTTTACCCTGGAAAAAAGAAAATGGAAAAAAAATCAGTTTGGTGTATGACTAACATCAATGACATTAAAATGTCAGTTGTATAAGATGTTCACAAATGCATTACACGACCTTTCTTTAATGAATGGTGAGTTTCATTCCCATGAAATTTTCAGATCAAAAAGCGACTCTAGCCTACATCACAGGAGCTGGCAGTCACCAATGATCACTCGTACTCCGAGGTAATACAGAACACTAGTGACACCGGCGGTCGCTCGTTACATGAATTAGCAATATGCCAAACAGACATTTCCGACCGGGGGGCAAAACCTAATAGATAGGTATATTGAAACAGTGCCTCAGTGGTTAGACCCTTCATGTATAACAATTAAGAAATCAACCATTTATTGGCTTTAAGTACATGGCAATTTTCTGCCCGTTCCTGAGTGTAGCCTCACTTCGAGTTCTATTTTATGTTTTAATCCGACTTGGGCCGTGTTTTGTAACCTACTCAGGAAGAGAAGAAAAATAAGAACCACCGTAATATCTCTGATGGCAGCCATCTTAGCATTGAAAAACACAGGTTTAAACGTGTGGAGGTGAAAGTAGGGACGTTTTGTGTTGTATGGGAACGTTGTTTTCCAGTAAGTTAATAATCGTTCCTTAACATTACTCAGAAACGAATGTATCGTTTTTAAGCGAATGCAGGAGTTTATTAAGCAGTTTATTGCTTTGTTTCCCTCGTCAGCGTCGACTTTTAAACACAAATCATTGACCATTATTACTTGTTAGATTTCGTTATTAAACTAGAAAAAGGATACGACTACTGTTCACACTCTATTTATTAATACAGAGCGGTCATAGCAACGAGTAGTAGATACAGCGATAGTGCGAGCACCGTGGTAACTATGTTGGAATCTGACTGTGACTGTAAATCGGACCCTACCTGCGCTTCCACCTCCCGCTGCGAGGCGAAGGAAGGTGAAGGCGCTGCAGAAGGTAATGGAGTCTTTGCTTTCAAAATGGTTACGCAATAGTTTTGAGACATAAGAATGGATCGATTTCATTTACCACTGGCGAATTAGTCGTTGTGGCCCCTTTTTTTTAAACGGGAAATGGTTGGGCGATATCATATAATGTATTTAAGTCATTTAACAAACCTATATACGTTTTGGATATGCGTAGAATGGACAAAATACACATTGATATTTAACTGTAGTAATTCAGTTCACACCCAAGGGTGGTTGGCCATTGTTTTACAATTCTGCTTTAACTTCTCACGTTTGCGTTGGTATGTATGTTTGTTTGCTCCGAATACGCCACGATCAGCCCTGTGGGTAGAGTACAGCGGTATACTGACGGGAGTCCTCACTATCCTGGGCTTTTTTGCGTACAGGTTCACGCAAGGTCAGTTCATTGCGTTTGTCCCGTTGATTTGACATACACCTATTTATTTATTTATTTGTTGTCATTTAAAATGTTTTAGTGATTTTATATCTCTCCAATTTAACAGTGGTTTCAATTCAAATTCTGTGCTCTTGTTCCTTTCAAATCTGTTGTGCTCTATACATTTTTGTCCATAAATGGAATTTTAGCGTGTAAATTGTTTAAGTTCAGATGACACGTTTGAAGGCCACTTATATTGCATTAGTGTTTTAATCCCGAATCTCATTTCTTTGACCATCACACTTTAGCACTTCCTGCCATAATTAGATGGCCGATTCGTCTGATCTGCTCACTCACAGGTAGGTAAGAGAAGTAGAAATATTGCTCAATGCTTTGAATACTGTGTGAACCACTGCCACTAACACTGGTTGGCCTGAAAATGGAAGGAAGCGCAAAGTTTGACCAGTTTGACGCAGTGGGTATAACAAAATAACCTCTGGGCCTCCTTAAATAGCCAAGCACGCTAACGTGGCTAGGCTACCCGCCTTCCTTCAACACAATTGTGATGAAGTGACTTAAACGAGTGCATTCCTGTGAAAATCTTTTTCTGACTACAGGAACCCTTTCCTGCCTAGTCAGTTTCGAATAAGATAAGGAGTGATGCGTTTCACCTTTGACCTTAACCCCCCCCCTGCTGTTTCAGGCCTGTCCTCGACATGGAGCTGGATTTCACGCTTCTTTAACACTATTCGGGGTGAGCGTTTGCAGCAAACTGTGAAACAGGCCACATGCCATGTCTGCACCCTTGGGGACTTTTCCTCTGAGCTGGTTTTGTATAACTTTCACTTGGAATTCTGCCTACGTTTAAGAATCCGGTCGCCTGATGGTCTTTAAGGTGGTTAGTGTGATGTATTGATAATCAATGTCACGCTTGTTGTGTGTGTGAGAGAGAGAGAAGGGCTCTGTATTTTAATTCATCAGTCCTTGTGCGCTTTTCAGGTTTGCAAACCTTTGTGAAGTGGTTGGGTTGCATCTGGAGAGTTTTAATCGGTGAGTGATGCCCTTCGCAATCTGAAGGTGGCGGTTTCCTTGGTTACAGTCCCACATTTTGCAAGAACCACCCGGCTTGTCTTTCCATTTTGATTTCGTGGTTCTGTCTGCATCATTTTTCCTTATTGCTCTTGAAAAGCCTGGCCAATAAACAAAATATAAAATGCCCACCATATCTCTCCTTTTACCAGGTTTTCTGACTGACGTTAGGAAATGCCTGGCGTTTATAACAAAATTTGTCCAAAACCTTCCTGGTAAGTCGCCTAAATTGTGGGCTGCTTTACCTCTGTTGATGGGTTGGGGATTTTGCATTTGCCTAAAATGAAGTGGTTGTTGTTAATTGGGTTTTTTTTTCGCTTTCTGATGCGAGAGCGGTCCAGTGACCAAACCTACCGGAGAGAATGTTTCAGAAATTCAACCTCTGTGACCACCGATCCATCAGACCCTGGTCTTCGTTTGATCTTGATGGGAACTGAGGAGGAAGATCAAAGTTTGTTGGGGAACATCTTACTGGGCTGCCATAAGCTCCATGGAACGGAGTTCATGGGAGCATGGGATGCCTGTCAGTGGAGGAGGGCCGTAGTAGATGGAAGGGAGGTGACTGTGGTGAGAACCCCGGATCTTCTGGGCTCCTCTCTGGAAGCCGGGGAGGTTGCAAAGGAGACTCTGAGGAGCTTGCAGCTGGCCAGCCCTGGGCCGCACGCCTTCTTGCTAGTGTTGCGGGATCCGGGGACCAATGGTAAAGTGAAGGCTTTGGAGAACCTGCTGGAGCTGATGGGAGAGGAGGCCTTGAGCCATGTCCTCCTGGTGCTCTCCCATGCAGAGTGCCTCAGTGGCTCCTGTGCACCTACTCCAGTGTCAGAGCAGGACCCTGGGAGCTTTGGCAAACTACTCTCCATGTTGGACCAGAGGACAGAGCTCCTAAGTAACTGGCCCACGGGCACCTTGGCACAGAAGTCGGCGCTGGGCCGCCGGCTCCTGGACAGGGTGGCGAGGATGAAGGCGTCGAGGGGACACTATATTCACGAGCTGCAGAGGAGGGAGGAACTGATCAGGGATGAGCTGCTCTCGGACATGGCGTTCACGTTAAAGAAGAAGCTGGAGGACGGGGGCAGCCCGGGTGGAAAGAGAGATTGAGAACCAGGGTTGGGGAGATGACAGTCCTGGTTGGGTGCTAGGGTGCCAGACTTTTATATAAACTTCTCATTCAGTTTAAGCGTGTTTAGGAGACAAATGGTCATACCACTGAGATTGTCATGGGTCATCTTTTGTGCATGGAGCTGGAAGGTTTTATTGGCTTACTTTTTGAGTTTAGGCCCATACAATTGTCTGTAATTTATTTTTATTTTTTTTGTCAAACTGTTAAATTCATCTTCTAATGAATCTGTATTCAATATGACTTAATAAAGAATAATATTTGCAGTTGGAGGGGTTTTTTTAATTTTCAGGTATGGGTTCATTTTAAAAGATTGAGACGTGGTAATAACGTTTGTGAGGGGTGCCTAAAATCAGTTTGCCTTTTAAACCAAAAAACATAACAACCACCTGAGGGGATCAGTTGGTAAAGGCCCTGAGCCCTATAAGCTGGAGTTCTTAGGGTTGAAACCACAGCAGCAGACCGCCATTGGCATTGCGCCACCATCTCATCTACTTTGGAAGAAGAGACGGGTGGCTCGGAGGCGACCAGGATCGGTGAAGACCGGTCATGTTTCATCACCCATCCTGCGTGTGGTGGACGGAGTCCTAGCGACGAGATGATTTGGTGATTCCAAATGGGGGACAAAAATAATTAACAAATTTAAACATTAACATATTACAAATGTATTAATGCAGTTAGATGTATTTTATTAAAAATATATTCTTTTCAATTCAATATTTCGGTGGTTTGAGATGTATAATCAGCTGACAGTCGCTTCCAATAAATGTTGTGTTATGTATATTTGGGGAAACCTTCGTCAAAGTTCGTTTTCACAAACGAACA
The DNA here is from genome assembly GCA_025775065.1 of Hiodon alosoides. Taxonomy (NCBI): domain Eukaryota; kingdom Metazoa; phylum Chordata; class Actinopteri; order Hiodontiformes; family Hiodontidae; genus Hiodon; species Hiodon alosoides. The sequence goes on along the minus strand of JAOYSI010016044.1, from coordinate 22,428 downwards.
ACCCTGAACCAAATTCAACATTAAAACATTGAGGACAAACAAGCTGTTTAGATCCAGTGGCGCGACAATCATAAAAACAGAGATAAATATATACTTTTGCAATCATATTTTCTTAGCTTTGTTCATAGATAACTGGTTTTGTGCAAACCTTACTCCGGTCCCCCACATTCTCGACAGTCATTCATTTAGCCTACTATTGTTTTGTCAGTGAAGAAAGGAGCTACGTTCTGAACATTTACACTTTGTACTCCTCTTTGAAAATTTGCAAACGCAAACCAGTTCTCGAGATTGTCCCCGAAATTTAATCTAATCGGGCACCTGATCGTCTATGTGCCAATGTTAAGGGATTGATTTCGCGCAGATGCTGCTAGACGCGCGCAGTATTGATTCATTCGAACGTGTTAAAGAGGAGGGCCTGCTTTGCACGAAAGTGTAAAACGCAAGCAATGACAAGTGAGCAGACTCTAGATGACGTACTGCACATGCTTGTGTTATGGGGACAAACTGCTTGTGGGAGCCAAGAGGGAAAAGGGATATAAGCGAGTTTAAAGAAGGAAACGCTGTTTTTTAAAAGGTACATCTGTGTTTTGTATCGGTGAAAAGTTAGGACTATCTAGAACAAAAATATAGATAGTTCCTAATGATTTTCCAGATAATATTTTCTTCATATTTTAAATATCAAGATTGTTCCTTGTTTATTGATGGCTCACTTTCTGGTGTATATTTTTCCTCAGGTTTATACAAACCTACGCTCGCGTTTGCTCGTTTCGACGTCATGACTTGGACTGTTCAAGTATAATAATAAAATTCTCGCTCGTTTAATGGTAATCATCCGAACTGAGTGGTTTTAAGGTTAGTGTTTTTTATGTTATGATAACCTAGCGCCGTTTCTATTTATAGTGAGGTCGCGGCAATATTGAGGTCTTCCCAAACTCGGTACCTAGGTAACTTACAACTTACGTCGTACTACGAGAGAAACTTGCTTTTCCATTATTTAAGGTAAAGATCGTACAACATAAAAGCAAACCGCGAAATTGTTTGCCAGAAGAGCTATGCCGCTCATTAACCGTGGCTGTCAAGCATTGCACATATGTTTTACTTAACTGTGCTATGGGGATATAGTATAGTATAGTATAGTATAGTTAGTAAATAAAGTAAAGCGAAGTTAGTAAACGCAACATGAAGATTACACGGTCTGTTTTTAATGTTCAGCCGTATTTGCTAGGATTTCGTCTTTTATTTAAGATCCACTGTCTCTTGTCTCGTATAGGCATTTTTAAAGCAAATTTGAACCAATTTTTGAGCTGTTTTGTCATGTCCAGGACAAGGGCAACTGATCTAACAATAGGCTTGACTGTTGACTTTGTGCTTCAATTACTATCAATATGCAATGCTAGCGACATCCTTGAAATATGGTAACACTGGAGTATGTATACCGATATCCTTTGAAAAGTGGTAGATAATTCCCACTGCCATGTTAATTAATCGACCAGAATCATGTAAGTGAATGATAACAAGTACATGATCAAGGCAATATTTATCTGTTCTTCGTGATTTTGTGTTTACTTTATTCTTACTGGTTCTCAGTGGATAACCCTGCACACCTCCACAGTGAAGAGGAACGCCTGGAGAGAAATCTCTTCCCTTCACTCTGACTGCACACACCTGGACGGAAATCAGTCCTTGGCTCTGCACATTTCTCCTCTACTTTTCACGCCAGAAGGCAATTTTCACAAAGGATCTTAGATATGGAAAGGACTGCTAGTAAATGAGATTTGAAAAGGAATGGTGGTGGAAAAACGAGACTAAGAGGGAGTAATGGATGAAGTGGTAAGAAGGAATGTTTGTTTGTAATTTTCTCTAGTGTTTAGTGTTTGTTTTATCTGACATAGATTTGAACTGCTCCATTTCTTTCCCTTTTTCTACTTTTAAGCCTTTCTAATATTTTTAATAGAGAGTTCCTTGTTTGCAAGGTGGAGGGGGCGGAGGACAAGCAATGATTGGTAGGAAAAGTGGAGGGGTTGACTTGTGTTAACTTCTAGTAACTCTCTCCCTTGCCCTTCCTGCTTCTAGGTGTTTGCCATCGAAATAGCTATGGTGGCCTGGAGGGGTCATTAATGGGGAGCACTCCAGGTTCAGGGAAGGGAAAAGGGGGAGTGGGATTGCGGGGGCTCCGATGCATACCGTGGAAGGTGAGCAAGCTGAAAGGGGGTGGAGTCGGGGGCTGGCTGACAGAGGGAGAGGCGGAGACAGCCTCGGGACCGCCCCCCTCCGCTCCTCCAGCTTCTCCGATCTACCACGAGAAGCAGCGGCGGGAGCTGTGTGCCCTGCACGCACTCAATAATGTCTTCCAGGATGGCACCGCCTTCAGCAGGGACACACTGCAGAACATCTTCCAGAGGTGAGTCCGTTGGGATGAAGAAATGGGTCAGCACAGTTTAATGATGGTGATGATGCTGATGATGACTATTCAGATAATGGTGATAACAACGCAGTAATAATAATAATAATTATCATATTCACTGTACTGCTATAATGCAAAAGCTCAGAGGTGGTGAGAAGTGTCACAGAAGTGCTACTTCATATTGTGCAGCAACTGAGATTTGTCTGTCTTCTAGTAACTTCCAGAAGAGAGAATGGTTGCTTGAACAGGACCGATCTTTGATAGATGTTCTTTTTCTTTCGCCCCTCCTCCGCCACCTTGGCTTTTTGTCTGACTGTTTATCTCCCTCTATCTATGTTTTGCTCTGTTCTCCACTCTTGCCCCAGGCTGTCTCCCAGCACTCTGGTTACGCCACACAAGAAGAGCATGCTGGGAAATGGGAACTATGACGTCAACGTCATCATGGCTGCTCTCCAGACACGTGGGTTTGAGGCGGTGTGGTGGGATAAGAGGAGGTACGGTACTTTGTCGTTCTAGAATCATTTGAAATTATTCCAGTCAACGTTTTGCCTAGCAGCACACTGTGGTGGAAGGTCTGTCTCCGTCGAATTTAACGTCTTCGCATTAGAATAAAACTGTGTTTTTCGCTAGAGTCGGGTGGCTCAAAGGTGATTAGGATTGGAGGAGCCTAGCCATACTTCCTCACCTTCTCCATAAGTGGGAGCAGGATTCATAGCAATGCACCGAGGCACAAAAAACCCCCAAAAACGACGATTACAATTTATACATTTTTTGAAGGACCAGTTCAGTGCTGCAATGACGTGCTTCTGCCTACGACTAAGCCCCTCTGCTGCTGTGCCTCTCCAAGAATGCACCCCTTTCAGTACCGTCCACCCTTCTAACGTCAGCACAAAAATATTGCTTTTAGTCGCTTTTTGTGCATCCAGCTGATGGATTGATTGATCTCTGGGAGAGTGGTTTTTGTCTACGAAAGTAACACTCATCTTTACAGCTGGCTGTACAGTGTGATTGACCGTTCCGAGTGAGTTACCCAGCGCATGATAACTTGCAGGGACGTGTGCAGCATCGCTCTGCACAACGTGACGGGCTTCATACTGAACGTGCCCTCCAACCTGCGCTGGGGCCCCCTGCGCCTGCCCTTCAAACGCCAGCACTGGATCGGGGTGCGAGAGGTGGGGGGCATCTACTACAACCTGGACTCCAAACTGCGCGCCCCTCACACCATCGGCCCCCTGGACGAGCTCAGGTGTGTGCGCTGCGTTTGCTCCTGTCCACAACGGAAATCGGGACCCTTGTGGATTATTGAGGGATGCCGTAGAAAACGTTGGGTTCTATGTTAAGCCCCTCACAGAAGGCTAAAAGAGTTTATTCCTAGTAAATGGATTCCACGGCATCGTCAACTCTCAAGTACCTTTACCGTTAAGGAAAAATGGATGCTTGTAATTAATACTAGATTATTCAGTTGCTTTGCAGAGCAATTAGTGTTACCCTTTTTATTTATTCATACTGATGGATATTTACTGGAGGTAAATAAAGAAGGAAGGTAAATAATATTATACTTCTTTTTTTTTTGTACCTTTTTAAAAAACAGCGTTTCCTTCTTTATTTACCTCCAGTAAAGTTCAGGTTAAGTACCTTGCTCTGGGATATAGAAATTCCCAACTGACAGCCTTTAGAGGTTTCGACCCCTAATAATAATATTGTTTTGCTGTCAATCTGGTAAACTCCAGTTCGGATTCTGTGTGGTAAAGTTGCTGCCTGGCTGGCAAGTTTACTTTAATCCTACCAAATGGCACAGAGCTTGGTCTGAAGCCCTGTTATATGTGGCGTAAAGTAAATGCCAATTGACCCAGTATTTTAACAATGAAGCTGAACTGCAAGTGAACCTGGTGACTTTTATTTTATTTTTTTCTCCCTCGCAATGTGATCCAATAACAGGAAGTTCTTACGACAACAGCTGCAAGGGAAGAACTGCGAACTCCTATTGGTGGTGCCCGAAGAGGTTGAAGCCCAACAGACGTGGAGGACCGATACCTGTTGACTATTTCAACAGTGTCCTGAGTGAGTGTTTAATCACCTTGCATATCAGGAGCTACTCAAGCTGGGGGCACGCCTCTAAATCAGGACACGGAAACGGGCCAGGTCCGCCTGCAAGACTGAAACAGTTAAAGGATTGGACACTCAGCAGGCATTCAAAAGCAAGCATTTTGGGAACATTTAAAAATGTTTGTATTGTCCCCCCCCCCCCCCCAGGTATTGGTATTTTGAAGATGGGGAAGCCAAAACTTCTTTCTTACCTGTCTCTCCTTCGTTCTGTTACAGATTTTACCCGTGCCTTTTCCTCCCATTTTCTCCCCTTGTTTTTTCTTTAGCTGTATTTTCTAGTTTTTCAGAGTATCCCATTCACTCCTTTAAGAACTGCTCTTGTCTTGTACATGTACTGTCTCAATTCCTTGAAGTCGATTTATGCCCAAGTTTAAATGGGATTTTTTTTTATATGTGAAAAGTACTTGTTTACATTTGAGCTGGTATAAAAATCAAGCCAAAATCCTCTTCTGACAAAGAAACCAAGCACAGTAATGGCAGTGGTGAAGTTTTGATACTTCTGAAAAATTATTTTTGAGTGACTTAAACATTCACATCCATTTTTCAACAGGAATATGAGGGCAAATCTGCATGGCTCATTTAGGTATCAAAATAAGTCTTTTCATTGCTGTGAGCTCTGGGCTGGGGAACCTAGGGTAAGGGATATTCTGAAACCCATTTAAATGCTGGACATGATTAACACATACGAGTGTTGATTTTCCTTTTATGTTCAGTTTGCAGTTAAATGAACAATCATAGAAGAAACCTCTCATTAAACATCACATACTGCTATGCAAGCGCACACTGACGTCCGGGAATAACTTCCGGGTCAGGTTTAAGGTTGCTGTTAGATGTAGGTTCTGTGTTAGGATTAGTAATAGGGGTGGGTTTGACAAGATTATGTGCAGTAGTGTAAACCGTTGAAAGAAATTCCACGTTAATTAAACTGTTACAATTTACATTTACCCAAAGGCATTTACGTAGTGTGGCTAAGGCTGGAAAACGCATGTTTTGTGTTAGTGAGAGAAACTCTCATACGTTTTAGATTTAGTTAAGCGCAGGCCACACTAAAGCACATCGGTCTTTGAATGTCGGAAGTCGTTTTCCTTTTAGTTACCAAATCTTCACTGTCAGCCTCCTAACAAAAACAACAACAAAAAAAAAACGACACAAACTTAATGTTGCGTGCTGTGAGTTTGTGCTCTGTACTACTGGTGCTGTTCAAGGTGATCTTAACTTGTATTTTTGTGAAATTGGTGACACAATGTGGATCATTGGGGAATGTCCAGAACAAAGATCGAAAACCATCCGCTAAAAAAAAGATAATCAACTATATTTTGACTCCGCTGGAAATAGTTTAGTGTTCTTTGACCGAAAATGTTGAAAATACGAGTTTAGAACAAGGCCTGGTAGCATTACTAATTGAAAACCTTATACTGTATTAAGAGTTTTGCGTTTATTAGTATATCAGGTATGCAAAAACATGAGTAAAATTAAGCCGAAAAGAATGTTAAATAAATTCACGAGAGGAATTCAATGATAATGTTTAAGCATGAAAAGTAGGTCAAAATAAGGTAAATGAAACGGTAAAATTTTAAACATCCATATGGGTTATTAAAAAAAGTGCTTATACATCCCTTTATCTTCACACATGGATAGGAAGCATCAGAAAACATTGTGTTTCATTCTCCGCATGTAATAAATTACAGGTAGAAAACCCACTTTTCGTACACTAAGATTCATTGAATTGAGCGGGACTTTAAAGTGTTATGTAGTTCTTGGCTAAGACAATCTTTGTTGTTGCTGAATTTGTCATTAAAAAAACATTGCTACAAATTTTTAGTCTCGAACCCCCTACTATTGGTTTGTCCAACTGCAATGAATATATGAACAATGATGCCACTCTTTCTTCAATACTTTAATATTGCATCAAATGATCCCTTTTTTATATAGAAATTCCCACTATGGGGACAATAATTCCACTATTCTGGCTGTGGGGATAAACTCACTCTACAATTGTCACACAAGAAATATGTTCCTTATGCATGAGCATGTAAAATAAACTATAATTTTGCATTGCTACATGCGCATATTTGAGCATAGACTAACCTGCCTGATATGCGATGCATTAAAACTCAAGGGCCCCTAGAGCAAATATATTGGAAGCTTAGCTGGCAAAGAAGGAACCGGCAATTGTCTATCATTACCCTTGCCTCAACTGTGTTATTTCCTAGGTGGAATAATTTTTTAATGATGAATATTGTAACGAGTTATAAATAACTTCCTACCAGTTTCTCCTCTAGCACCCTTCTGCGAGCTGGTTATTTGGGGCTTGCAGCTGTTTCTTGTTTATAATTGAGTTGCTTAGCAGACACCTCTATTCCAAAGCGACTTACACAGCTTACAGTTTCTACATTTATCCACTTAAACAGCTGGTTGTTTACTGAAGCAATTCAGACAAAGTACCTTGCTCACGGATACAGCAGCGCAGGTGGGAACAAGCCTGTCACATAACCATGACACCACCAGCTGTCCCAGCTGTTGTTGATGAAGGGGGGAGCACTACATCTTCTGGGAGGAACACAGGCCTTTTATTAAATAACGTCATGCCCACAGGTTTTCAGCTTAGACCTTTCTTTCGCTCCTTAAGTAATTCTTAGGTATATATAAATATATATATACATACAAATAGCTATATATGTCAGTATTTCTTAATATATATTAAGTGCCATTTCTGCACTATGTTTAAAAATCCATTCTAAATTAACTCGGTGATGGTATTCTCATTATTGACAGAAATATGGACTTAGCGATATTTTTCTTTGTGGCGTTGCTTCCGGGTTTTTTCTTTGACGGTCTCTTTAAAGTCGTTAGCTTGACTATCCCCCACCATCATTCCTCAACGTCTGTCTACTAAATTGAGACAAACACAATATGTTCCAATATTTCCGGGGTGTCCTAATAACTGGAAGAAACTGGGTGTGTTTTTAGAACAGAATTGTTTTATCATCGCCATGAATGACGTTCTGAGTGCAAGGGACTGAATTGAACTTTTAGAAAAGAACACCGTGTCTCCATGTGGATAATGTCGTAACATATCGTTACTTAAAACCCTTCTCATTAGGGTATGTTGCCATCTACCGGCCTTTTCGCCTTTTTTTCCGGGCTTATTTCACAACCAACAGCTAACGTTAGCTAATTTCCCTGAGGTAATTCAGCAAAACTAGTTTGTTAGGAACGCAAAAATGTTTTTAAATGTATTTATTGAGGTGAAAAGAGATTATTGAAATTTTGCTCATTTGCTCATCACGAACCGGATGTCAAAATAGGTCCTGAAAAGGAGACTGTGAGCCCGAGGGAGAGATGAACTTAGGTGATTAAAGTTGAATATAACCTAGTAAACCGTGGAAAGCCATTTTTTTCTTCAAACCACGATCTTAGCATGCTTTACTCAATTTTCTGGCATAAAAGCTCCAATCCAGAATGTATTTATAATCATCACCATCAAACCTTTATTTAACCAGGTAAGGGCATGGAGAACTGATTCTCATTTAAGATCTTGAAACACCAGAGCCACAAGTTTTTAGCACGTGAAATGACAGTAAAAATCAATCAAACTTTGTTATAGCACATTTCTTTTTTTCCCAGAGGTGGTAAACTATTTTTAAAAACCAGTGCCAAACAGGAATACCTGAAAATTATTCCTTGACTCCAGAGGCAGTTTTTAATGGAAAATTACATTATTGTAGACACCTATAGAATAAAACTGAATAATAATGTTATCAGTGAGGAGCTGAGTTGACAGCTAAGCTGCTTCAGCACTTTGTGCAAGGTTAGAGGGATAGCCAATGCACTACATTTTACTTTAGTAACACTTTAGAGACTTTTATCCAAAGCGATTTTACATCATTTCTAAATTGACCCACTCACTGATATAGCTTGATATTTAATGAGAAAGTTCCGTTTAAGTACCTTGCTCAAGAATACAACAGCTGGGGTAAGACTTCACCACAGGTGGTTCATGGTTCTCTCCCATTCCAGGGGAAGAAAAATACTCAAGACAAGCAAAATGTGGTTAGAAGCTGACCCACAGGGGAAGGTAGAGTAAATGAACCCAGTGTTTAGTGTTGTAGGGTATGTAGCCTCTGCAGGAAAACACTATAGCAGCAGATAAAAGCAAAACCGTGGTGAGATGCTGGGGAAGAAATATACAGCAGAGATGGTGATCAGAGTCTTTCTCACCTCCTGAGAGCAAGGCCAGTACTAAGCCAGGGACTGCTAATAGAGAAGAGAAAGCAAGGAAAGGTCTTTGCACCTGAAGATTCTATGGCCAAATTACACTCTCTCTCAATACCCAATATGGCAAAAGGGCAAACTGAACAGATAGGTTTCTATCTTCTTTAAAAAAATATTTAGAGTACTAATCTTAAACCCTGAACGATTACATCCAGTTAGCTTAATAAACAAATATCGTTGGCACGTAATATCCTTCAACTTAAGTGTCAAATTCATGTTTTGGTAGAGTTTTTATTTTTTATCTGCGTGCGTGGACTCGCGTGCCTGCAGCCAGGAGCTAAAGCTGCTGCAAAGAAGCAGTGTATTTGGGGGCGCGCTTTGAATTACGCAGGAACGCGCTAGGCAATCTGGATGTGTCGCAGATTTGAAAACTCGCTGAAAGAGCCAAAAACAAAACAAAAAACCAACTGAAACTGAAAAATATCTTATTTGAAGGAGACCCGTTGTAGGTAACAGGGGTCTAATAACTAAACACGTCAGACGAGGTTAGAGATTTCTTGATATTTTGAGAAAAGTGGGAGAATCGGAAAAAGCAGTCAACAGAATTGCGATCTGTGAGCAATTCAATTTGAGCATACTGAACGCACAGTGTAATGATGGAGCTCTCGTCCATAGGCGAGCAAGTGTTCGCCGTGGAATCGATTACAAAGAAGAGGGTTAGAAAGGTAAGTAATATGGGAAGATCCTGCATCGGGGGGGGAACAGCTTACCGAAATGTGTTGACTCGCATTTATGTAATCGACTGAGTTGCATTAATTTATATTTTTTTGTAAGTTTACTTTGCAGATCCGGTTTTAAAAATCACAGAAGATAAAGAAATAAACCTGAACGTTCCATTCATGACAACACGTGTTTTGAACTGAGCTGTCGTGGTAACCAATACTTTAACGTGACTAACCACCTTTTCTGACGTAAACATCCATAAGGGCGGAATGGGAGTGTCCTTGTAATTTAATGTTTAATAGCTCGGCGTACGTTGCATGCTAACACAGGCTTGTTGTCATATTAATTAAATAGGCCGTGACTGTCTTTCTTGCTAGCGAATGCACGTGAGAGCACACGAGTTTGGGTGAGTGGGTCCTATGTCGGACCTGCGCAGTTTGTTATGTACACGTAATAGAAAAAGAACTACACTTGGTGAAAGACAGTCGATTTGGGGCGGGGTTTGAAACCTGCATAATTTCGTACTGGAAGCAATTTTCGTGCGACACAAAAATACCTTCAGGTCCAATAATATTAATGAACGTTTACTTTAACCTAAATAAGACACGGGTAGATTGTTACCTGGGAATGTCTACTGAATTTCATGGCTGTCCATGAAATATTTAAATATTCTGCAAATGGAAAGTGATTACCAAATTGCGTTTTTCTCGCGTAATGCTGTCCATTGATTTGTGATCTTGGTCAAAATAGTGTCCCACATGCGAGTGTCCTTAGTGTGTCGGCCAGAGCAGGAACAGGATTTTAAAATGTAAATGGCCGCTCGAAATGCATTTTATGCTATAACAACAACATTGAATAGCATCAGACACGAACACATGTAATCATATGTGTTTACATGATTTCTATTATTAGTATCTCCCGATATTTAACGTTACAGTTCGTTAATATGTATAATTTAGTCGCTCTGGGTAGAATTAGCAGTGTTTTGCGCTTCGGGTATTTTACTTCCTCAATATTCTTAAGACTATTTACAATTCTCGTAAATGTCCTCTTGTTATTACGTCAATAAACGTAAAGATACTTCGTCGAGGGTAGTTAAAAAAAGCTTACTAATAAAAAGTGGTTTCAGATGCATAGACCATATAATGTTCTTAGCAAACCTCTAACATTCTTAATGTATAAACTGTTTTATATTGACGTAGTGCCCTATTGTCTCTACATATTTTGTCGTAATTGCCTTTTTGTACATTTCATTTATTCCAATTTTAAAATGGTTGTGATACTTTTAGGATTTGCCGTTTTAAGTAACACTTATGTTGAGTTGCCTATGTTTTCATTTAGAAGTAGACAATACTATCCTAGTCGTTGGGTTTCATTTAAATGCTCAATGATGATTTATCTCTTCCTCAGGGAAATGTAGAGTACTTGTTGAAGTGGCAGGGATGGCCACCCAAGTAAGTAAACTCATTGTGAAAACATACTTTGTATTTTGTGCCAAATGTACAATATATGGGTATTCGTTTATACCAGCCTGCAAGTACTTCATGCAGGCACACATGTGCCTCTGACAGGTACAGCACGTGGGAACCGGAGGACCATATTCTTGACCCTCACCTGGTCCTGGCCTATGAAGAGAAGTGAGTAATCCCAAGAGCTCCCGTGTGCTTGAAAACATTCCCCAAAAGCTCAGCCTGTGACTCTTATCTCTTGTTTTTGTATCAGGGAAGAGAGGGACAGAGCATTGGCTTACCGGAAAAGAGGACTTAGACCAAAACAACTGCTCCTGCAGGTACAGCACTGGCTCCTGTCCACAGTGCGGTTCTCGTGACAGTAACCTGATGTCTCACTTCCTTCTTGCCTACATGCTGCTAAATCACAGTAGACATACTTTAGCATCCAGTCATTGCATCTATCTATATATATATATATACTTGTCTTCCTGCAGAATGTCTACTCTATGGACCTCCGTAGTGCCCACAAGGTTCCAGAGAAGCCCGCTGCCCGCTTGCGCCTCTCCCTTACACGCTCGCTGAGCACTGAGCTAGAGGCAGAGAGACTGCAAGCTAGCGCAAGGCGCGTGGCCCTAAGACAACTCAAGAGTAAGCGCCGGCTGTCTCAGGTTCTGTCTGTGAGCCGCCCGGCCCATTCCCCCCAACCTGTAAAGGACACCGGAGAATGGGACGGGCAGGCAGAAGAAGAGAACGAGGAAGAAATAGAAGATGAGGTGGAGGGTATGCAGGAATCCGAGGTGGACGATATGCAGGAATCCGAGGTGGAGGATATGCAGGAATCCGAGGTGGACGATATGCAGGAATCCAAGGGTGTGATTCGTAATGGTAAGCAGTCAAAGTGTGTGTGTGAGCCCAGCTTCTTTCCATGTTATGCTCTTAATTCTGATCAGTTTGTTGCTGTATGCACTGGTCATGTACCACACCCTAATGCACCGGTTCCCCTGTGTCTTGGGGTCAGAATATTCTCTCACAGTGGGGCAAGAGGAGGCAATCGCCGATGCCAGGTCAAAGGGCTGTGCTCTCAAAGTGGAGCCGGGGAAGGACTTCATCATCGACAAGCCGGTGGACTCTGCTCCCGTGATGGTCCCGAAAGAGGCCACCGCCGCCAATTGGGTGGAAGGTGGCGCTCCTGTGATGGGGCCAAAAAACCCAACTGCTATAGATATAGGGGTGGTGGGTGGCGCTCTTGTGGCAGAGCCCAAAGAGCCACATGTAGTTGGGACCAAAGAGGGTGCTCTCTTGGTGGTGCCCAAAGAGTCGATCGCTGCTGAGGGGGGCGCACCTGTAACAGGGCCAAGCGAGCCAACCGCCGTAGATGGGACTGAAGGTGGTGCACCTGCAACCGGGCCAAGCGTGCCAACCGCCGTAGATGGGACTGAAGGTGGTGCACCTGCAACCGGGCCAAGCGAGCCAACCGCCGTAGATGGGACTGGGGGTGGCGCACCTGCAACCGGGCCAAGCGAGCCAACCGCCCTAGATGGGACTGAGGGTGGTGCACCTGCAACCGGGCCAAGCGAGCCAACCCCCGTAGATGGGACTGAGGGTGGTGCACCTGCAACCGGGCCAAGCGAGCCAACCGCCGTAGATGGGACTGAGGGTGGTGCACCTGCAACAGGGCCAAGAGAGGCCAGCGCTTTAGATGGGACCGAGGGTGGTGCACCTGCAACAGGGCCAAGAGAGGCCCGCGCTTTAGATGGGACTGAGGGTGGTGCACCTGCAACAGGGCCAAGAGAGGCCAGTGCTTTAGACGGGACGGAGCATGAGGCTCCCGCGATGGGTCAAAAAGAGTTAGATGGGACCGAGGGTGAGGCGCCCTTGGCAGTGCCAAAAGAGGTGAGCGATGCTGATCGAGCAGAGGGTGGCGCTCCTGCGACAGAGTCGGGGAATGTGATTGTGACGAATGTCACGATCAACTCACTTACGGTGACTTTCAGGGAAGCCTTGGAGGCTGAAGGCTTTTTTAGGGGCTGCGATATGGTTGGATAATGGGAAAATGTGAGACTCTGACTGTATGACACAACCCTTCCTTAACTCCTACTAGAGGGGGGGAGAAAAAAGAAAAAAAAAACCCAGTTGATCGTACATACACACATTGCTTGATCGTTATGCTTCACGTGAATAATGCACTATAATGCTTGGTATGTGTAGACTTGAATCTGAAAAGTTAGCAAAATGGGAAAAAGACATGCCGCTGGATACCCTATGAGTTCTACGGCGGTTATAAAGTATTGGACGTGTAACCGGTAGACTCTGTTGTACCTTTGAGCAAGGAGCTTAACCCGAATTGCCTTTTGTAGATTGAAAGTCGTGTTAGTCGGATTAAACCACTTCCTCCGCGAATGAATCAAAATACAACTGTTAGATCTTGTAGGAAGGTAGCAGCAATGGGAGTAAACTTCTTCCAAAAAAGTTCGTATATTTCGTCTTAAACGTGGATTTATTTTGCAGATGGTCTTTGTGTATTTCTTAAAGAGGCGACTTATTTACTGACCGCAATGTTGTAGTACTGGAGTCCGTTACTGCCGTATCGAGGACTCTGGTTTGATTGCGTGTGATTAGGACTTGGACTCGAAGATTTAAGCTGTGTGAATTTTTGTTTTTCAAAATGAAACTAATGCTTTGTAATCATATGAAAAGTGAAATATGTAGTTTTTTGTTGTTAATGTCTCTTTTTAAATTTAAATTAGTGTTTCGACTGAATTGCACTATTACTCCCAAATACAGCTATAACAATCAGACCTAGCTCAAAATGATTTACAGGGTGGCTCCACCTGACAATCATTATAACGAAAGAGATAAAGAGCCATCTCAAATAGAGCTATAACGGACCGCAATCACTAGTTTTCTTCCATTAGTCTGTGAGACGCTGTTTTGCAGTTTTCTAGGGCATCGGTTTTAAGCCGTAGTCATGGAAGCTGCTACCCATCGAGTTGTGGCTTTTGGATTCAAAAATGTTTCAACAGATGCAGCTCTTACTAATTCTTCTGCTGATTGTAAATTTTGAAAAAGGAAAATTGAAGGAAACCTGGGGACAACTGCGAACTTCAAAAGACGTCTTTCCCCGAGTACATCCGGACAAGTAAGTTCACCACGCCTTCTGATTCAATTATCTGTTAATAGATTCAAATAAACGTTTGTTATCATTATGATTATTAGAACTAATGATGCGATGGAAATTACTCACGTTTGTTACTAATTTGGCAGACGAAAATGCATACGTTTAATGATGGCGCGTGTATTCACTAAACACTCGTTATTTAGTCCTGCGTGAATAACACCGTTCAAAAATCAATTTTTAGGAGTGAACGCTAGCAGCCCAGAGAAGTGGATACGAGTTTACATTTTAGTGAAACTTTCTACTCCCTCAGTGGCTATTTATTATTTATTAGTCATTTTATTATGGTCCGATTGTTTGTATCTTTTGCACACTGTTATAGCACTTTTTTTCTGGCAGCCCAGCTAGATTTTTTTGTATGGTATTTTTTATTATGAGCTTAAAATATTTATACAAAGTAGACTGTTTATGCAAAAAAAGAAAAAAATTACCGTTTGTGATTTCATTTTTTTTGAAGGCTGCTGAAAAATAAACGCTTTTGTCATTTAACCTTTGGTGTTTGCAAGTTATTTTTAAACATTATTTAAATCCAGGGTTTATTGTGCTTTGAGTTTCGTGACTCACGTGTTGATATCGCCAGCGACTCGCACTAGAACGTGAAGGACTCGACCACGACATCGACTGACAAAACTGTATGGTTGTATAGTAAAAATGGTGCTTGTGCGAACAGATATATTCCACTCCACTTTGTGCTTCACACGAAGAAGTAAAAATTGGACTAAATTGTCTGTTATCATAAGCAGGTTTTTAGGCCGCTATTGGACTGCAATTTGATAATTCTGCACGCAATATTTGTGTATGGCGTGTCAACGGTTTCGTTTGTGGATAAACCACCAAAATGTCGGTAAAGGCGCTCGCCCACGCAAGCATTAGCAAGATTGGCAATTCCAAATTAGATAGAAAAATATCTGTTTTCCAAATTAAAAAAATAAAATGCAAAATTTTTTTCTATTTAAGTTTTTCCTTTTGATTTTTATTTGGGCACATTTGGCCCTCCATAGCACCAGACTGCGGCTTCGATCACATGAGCCAATTTTTCGGGATCCCTTTCGGTGTAATGACGCAACCTTAGTCTCATATATCCTTGGTTTACCAAGTGGGGGCCGCCAGGGGGCGCCAGGATACGCCAGGGGGCCTCACCACTTTTTATTTTTTAAATTAAATTTGCCATAGCATTGTCAATGGGTTTTTAGGGATAGGGGTGCCCGGCGAGAAGCTTATGCTATTTTGGGGCCCTTGGAATGGAAAAGTTTGGGAACCCCTGTCTTAAATGACCGCATAAATTGAACTATGTATGTCACTCCTGACAGACAAAGATGCATTTCTGCCTCCTTTGCTTGTATGTTCAGGCCATATTACATAATTTATTTGTAGATTGTGTTGGTAAAACGACCTTCATTGAAGTATACATATTTAAAATCTGTTATAAACATCCATGTTTCTGTCCATGTTGGAGTCATTTTAGCATGTTAGTTGTAATGTTAGTATTTTATAAATCAATTGACTTAAATCTATGAAATGCTTGTTTAAATTTTTTAAATTTTTGGATTATACCAAGGGAGTAAATAAATAAATAATACTGAACTGTCAAGTTGTGGCTTAAGTTAGGCTGTACTTTAAAAAATATTTAGTTAGTCACTTGTGAAAGAAAAGTCGTATTAAGCCTATGGATGTCTTCATTGTTCCTCCCACCATCCAAAGATTTGCTGGTTGGGTTCATTGGCAATGCTAAATAGCCCTGTAGGTGTGTTGGTGTGTGTGTTGCCCAGCATTGGCCTGGCGTCCCATCCTGGGTGTATCCCTGCCTTGCGCCCTTTGCCAGGTGTTGCCGCTAAGCATTTTTGGCTCTGTGTAGAGATTGCAAATTGGGCGCTCCTCCCCCGGAATGTCGCAGCCCACAAATTTTCATTCCAAGCTCTTCGAGGCCCCTCTTCCCCCCCCCCCCCATTGGGGCCCTGGGTAGTCGCCCCTGCATGCCGGGATTGGCTCCGGCGTCCCCGCGACCCTCATCAGGGTAAGCGGTTTCCAAAATGGATGGATGGATGGATGTCTTCATTGTGGTTGTAAAGGTAGTAATACATTATAAGCATGGGTGTTTATCTAACAAATTTAACATGGACGTTTCAGAATTCAGGTTAGTTGCGATTAGTTGTTGGTTTTCCATTTGAATGAACATTTTCTTCAGTTCATTTAATCTTGCGTGCTGAAAGGATATGCTACCGATCAGATATTGTCAACAATGGGTTATTTCCCTCAAGAACATAGAAATTTCTGAGAGGATATGCAAAATCTTGCAAGAGTCTTAATTTTAAAAGCACACAGTCAGATATTAATTAAATTTTCTCTTCTGAGCCACTGTGGCTCCGCAGCGACCGCAACTGATGGTTAATATTTCTATTTCAGGGAACCAAAGTTCTGACAATAAGCCAGTGTTCCCTTTCAAATGCGAAATATGTAACCATTAACAATAGGTAAGTATACCATAACAAACATCCATGTGCACTCATCGCGCTCAGTCATTTGGCAATGGAAGCCACCCACAGCGGTCTCGATCCAAACTTAGGGCACCTAGGGTGAATGTATGGGGAGTAGCCCAAACTGCAGTGTTGCGAATGTCAGCGGTGGATGCGGCTTGAACCATCCCCCGACTAGTGTTCTTTCTCGTGGCCAGTGATCTTAGGTGAAGGTAGCTTCCTGAGCCATTTGTCACAGTCTCAGTGAGCCATTGGGACAGCCTCTGCTTGGACCGAGCTCAGCTCTGCGACTGAGACCTGTTGCAGAAGGGCAACTGTTCTCTCTGGCGTAAGCTTTGTGTTCTCGCCACATGGTGTGCTAGCGTCAGACTGGAGAGGTGGCGGACAGAAAACCTCCAACTTTATACACTACAGACCCATGAAATTATGAAACCGTCCTAGGCAAGTAGGTAACCTTTGACCTTCCGTGCATTTGGTGTAAGCCAACTCTTGACATGTATGCGCAGCACTGATATTGGTTAAATTTTTAAAGCGATCAGATGTTTTGTGTGGTACCGTCATTTCAGGCACGAGGCAGGTAGCGAAATACACTGCAGCACACCTACAACCAAAAATAGCTTCTAAAAAATCTTGGTTGTATATTACAAGCAGAATGTCCTGCATAAACTACGTGGTGTCATTGTGTCAGCAGGTGTCCGTATGTTTTAGAATCCATGCCCTGAACAATTCGGGTGGTTCTCGAGCCAACGGGGGTCCAACCCAATTCTAGATGTGATCTCCATTTGGATGTATTATTGCATTTGGCCAAGTGTCATCTATTTGAATACATGATATTCATTACATTTAGTCATATGTTGTCCATTTGGATATATTGTGATCATACATTTCAGTGTCAATGCAGAAAACAGAAAAATATAATATAGTAACCTAGAATTTTTTTTTAACAGTAAAATGTTATATAGATCAGTGTTTTCATTTAAGCACATGGGTTTATATGTAAAACGCCTTGTTTAGTAAGAAAACCGACTGTTTAGAAAGAAAATTGCATTTGAAGAGTTTTATTTTTTTACTGTGTACAGAAGGCGCCATTTCGACAAATCGTGTTAGTCCAGATGAACTGCATTTGAATGTGCGTATACTGCGGTGAAATTTGAGCAAAATCTTCTAAGCAACGACAGCAACAACTCACTCATTGGTACTTGCAGCCTATGTGGTAAGGCAGTTTAAAGAATGAGAAGTTATTCCGTTATTATCTGCTCTACCTGCAGTCACGCGCAAACATTTCAAAACCTGTTTGAATTTGCCAAATTTGCGAAACAAAGGCGTTGCAATAAATAATCTCAAACTTATTTATTTATGTAGATATATTAACATTCTTAAACCGCCATTTTGCTAGAAAGATTAATACGATAATAAATGTATGAATTTATATTAAATAATGGGAACCTATGAGCTATTTGACTTCAGTGACGCGGGTTGGAGAATATGATCTCTAGCACAAACATAATACGTGAAGTGGCGCATTCAAAACGGCTAGAAGTTGATGTGTACGGCAAAGGTGTTAGCTACTGGTGGTAAGTATCGCATTTGGTTAGCTTCGTCATTTACTGAGCAACTATTCAAATAATAATAATGAAATCACTTGATTTTCTGTTTACATACGCATACCACAGACGAGAGTTAATTCGTTTGAGGAATGATTTAATCGATGGATAGGCAACAGAGAAAGATCTGCGTGGGAAAATAATTTTGAAAGAAGTGTATATTTGTCAAATAAAGATGTTTCTCCGGTAGAAGTAAGAATCAGCTTGTCATTTCAGATCTCCTAATTAAAGACAATTTTCAACCATGTGTGAAAGTTTAAACGGAGACCAAAGAAAAACAAGTCTTTATTTTCACTAAACTCATCCATACTGAGCAATTATAAAATGTCTCAGGAGGCAGTAATATAATTGTTTATTGACAAAGAAAAAACAGGTTTGTCAAAAAGCTGAGGGCAACTTAATTACTGATTTTCCTGCCAGTTTTATATGTAATTTAACAGGAGCGTACACAAAGGCAGACGATACATTTCAGCAAGAGGAGCCAAATGCTTCACTGACAGGAAATGTGTCTGTCGAAAGGTCTAATAAATATCAATGACAGAAACAGCAGGGTAAAATTAGGCATAATCCAAAATTCTCAGTGTTTTTGTGTGATGTACTTTATGAATGATGGAATGAAACTTGTAAACTCTATGTATTTCAGTGTTTCTTGAGACAGCTGCTGCAGGACCAGATCAAGTCTACAGGTTAAACCCAGCAGCCTCATCTTCAGTAATGTGCTTATTATTATTATTTAGTTCAGTTTGTGTAAAGCAGTGCGTATATGTCGTGTTAATGTCGACAAATGTTTGAGAATTTCGAATGTGTGTGGTAGTACCTTTAGCTAACCCATTGCAATGAAGTCCTCATCATGACAAAATACATTCAAAATGATTGTGATAGAATGTATTTGTGTAAGGTAAGTGGGGAAAAACTTGATGATTGTGAGTTTAATTTGAGTTTGGTTGTTGAGGGATGGTGTGGGCTTTTCCATCGTGATGTAGTTTGCAAGCTGTTCCTATTTAAAATAATTATTTCTTCAGTGACGATTAAGGCAAGATGCTGTGACCTAAAACGTTGGATTTGTCCGCCAATTTTACAGGAAATCATACATAAATTGTCAAAATTATTATCAAGGAGTGTGAAGAGCACAGTGTAAGCAGCTATATGAATCTGTAAGTCAAATTCTGTGCATTGTAAGTTTTCATATTGCTAGACATGGGGGAGGGTTTATATCCAGTTTTTTTCGTAAGCTAATGCGCTATCTTAAGGATGTGGTTTTGTCTGTGGTAGATATGTTGTGACAATTTTGAAAGGAACCAAACCTTCAAAAACAGTCGGTGGGTATTATTGGATAAACTCATTTTGGTTTTGAACGTTTCCTTAAATTGGAGTCATTGTAGGAAATATCCTTTGCCAATATCCTATTTTTAGACCAACAGATGGAATTAGCTTTTGAGTTTAAAATTATACCAAGAGTTCTGAGTTTGGAGCTTTACAATTTTGTGTTATTTTGTTTTCATAGACACTTATACCTTCCTCTGAAAGGTAAAATGACACTGCGTTGACTGAATTACTTTGAATGTGTGTGTGTAGATTTGAATCATTGGACTGAAACCAAATATCAGGAATGCTCCATAATCTTTAGGACATTTGCATCTATTTATTACCTATTTGCACCCCTCTTTTCCCTCCAAGATTTCCACTCAGGTATTCCTCAGTTCCCTCATTAGTAGATTTCTTAATTCCAATTCCATCTGGCAAAAAAAAAAACACTCTGTGGACAACATATGGAGTAAAGAGGGCTTTATTATATATATATATTATTAAATATAATTAACATTTTATTATGAAATGTCCCTGAAATCTTAATTGCGCTATAATACTTTTAGTGAGAAGTGCAATCGTCATACTAGTCTGTCGTTTGAAAAGTTACCTCTGTCTATATTTGATTTACACTAGGACACATCCGAAGAGAATTTCCAGTACGGCCTCAAATTAAGCACTATGGAAGGTTGAACAAAAACAAGCACAATTATGAGCCCACGCAGACTGGAATTTGGCACCACTGGGTCATATATTAGACCAAGGTCCACTACAGCGCCGGATTTCGGTTTTCATTCCATTCAAAAGTCATACCACAGAATTGGAGTAACTATTAGTAACTACAATGTATAAACACACATGCTTCAGATACTCACCTGTTTCACTAATGAGACCTTGAAAATCTGTAGGATCGTGGGAGGGTTGTCGACCCCTTAGACTAAGAGGTAGTTAGTAATTGCTGTCTTAGTGTAGCTGCTGTACCATTAAGAAAATTCCTGTATTTCTTCTGTAAATACTCATCTGTAAAAGTGTTACCTATTGAAGTTCGTATGGATAAAAGGCATCTGTAGCATCTTTTAGATTAGAAATTCTAATTTCTGGATGTAAATCAGCAGCCAAATGAG
>JAOYSI010016034.1:11389-21392 GCA_025775065.1 Hiodon alosoides | reverse complement strand
TTCCCCTTCCACACCTCATAAGGCCGGTAATTATTATAGTTTTTAGCAGTGTCAATCTCTCGGTCGGGGGGATGTGCCGGCCTTTGCTCTCAGCGAATCAATACTCTCAGTCAGTGACTACTGCTTTGGCCATGGCCGATGTTGCAGTGCAGAGGCCAGATTGGTGGAATCGGCAGACCTTTGCCCTCCACACTCTTTAGCCTGAAGTGAGAGAGCCTTAAATCTTTGTATCTTTGTTTTGTTACATCCAATCTATTTTATTTTACACAATAAAATAAAACCTAATTTCCTGTAGGGGGTGCTCTAGGGTCCTGGGTCAGCAGGCAGTAGTTACTAAGCAATCATTTATTCTTTTATCACATGAATAAACCCATTGTTTTATTAATTTTTCAGTTGTGACCTTTGGTGGGATGGTGTGTGGATACATACAGTGCCTTCGATCCTCATGATAAACTCTTTCATGCTTGAAAATCAGTTTAAAAATTTAAATATGTTAGTTGTATAAGTATTCACTTCCCTCAGGCAATGTGAAGGTGAATGTACCCAGCTAAGGTTGCGAGTCGTTTTGGATAAGTCGCTTTGCACTGTTTTCCATTTGTCTTGGCAAAATAGTTGTTCTTAAACTACTCCAATCTGCTAAACGCCTTGTGCTTTGAGTCATTGTCCTGCTGAACGGGTTTTATGGCCACAGTGTTGGGTTTTTATCAGACTGGATCCAGTTCAAAGACTGTGTTCAGAGGTGTGTGAAGTTATGCCTTTCTAAAATGTGTTGTTTTGAAATCTTGTTAGCTTTAATGGTTGAGTCTTTGCCGGAAATTCACCGCTAATCTTCATCCTTTTATTAAATCCTGGTTGGATGTGGTGGTAGAATCCTGAGAGAATGCAGGGTTAAAGTAATAACTGGGCAATCAATCCACCTTCCATGTGCCAGTCCCAAAGTGCTGTGTATTATTGATGCTCATAGAGTACTCTCCCTCCGGTGGATTTCTGTTTTGAAACCAAGCCAAATACAGGGGAGCAGCTCTGCTTTGCACACAATGCCTATTGTTTTATGTCTGGAGACATTGCTCAAATTGTGACAGGGTAGTCTTTTATCTGTCTCTTTGTTCACCTCTCCATCCCTCTGTGTCACTATTGTCTGCTGGTATTTGACAGTCTTTCACACAAGGAATTAATGAAAAATATTATCCCGGCACGTTGGCTCGCTTCATATCCTCAGAATGCTCCGTGAATGTAGCTTACACGGGACACATTCCATTCAAACTGGGTGGAACAGTCCCAGCAATCGAAAGTGCTGTATTGTCTTTCGTTACAACGGGTTTGGCTCCCACTTCCACCTGAGATCCCTTCTGATGATCAGCCATCGGCACATTTTCTGCGTCACATTTAGCTGTCTCTGTGCATGGGCATGTACCCATCATCTGTAACCGTGGAGACGGATGTGATTTGGGACGATGAAACTGAGATGTGAGCGGTACTGCTCTGTGCCGCGGACTCAGTAGACCTTGTAATTCCTCACTAATTAGCCAAGCAGACAGGGCTTCGCGCCGTAACCAAAGACAATTCCAATTTAAAGATCTGTAATTGAAGTGACATGTTAATTACCTGCTGATATCATCAAGCACACTCATAGAGGCCTCTCTATCTCTCTCTCTCTCTCTTTCCACATCCTACCCCCTCTCTATCTCTCTCCCTCTCTCCCTCTCTCTCTTCATGTCTCTCTGGTGTGTTGATTAAAGAACAAAACGCAACAGGTCTGCAACAGCACGTTTGCCTTCCGCTCACCTTTCCTCTAGCATGTGATGTATTATTTAAGAGAGAAGTTCATTTTGTTTCATTCTCATTTTCAACATTTATCAGCTAGATTTTGTCAAACGGAAATGCTTGTCCCCTCCTTTTCCCTCTCTCAAGCATCATAATTAGTGTTAGCATCTTCCTTAACAGGCTACATAAAGTTTAGTGGCTGGATTAAATCAAGTCATTAACATAATGTGCTGTACAATTTGCCCCTATCTCTCTGCTTTTCCACTACATCAAAGAGCAGAGGAGCCGCGGTGTAATTGGGCCATGCCGCCTTGTCAAGTTCAGTCAAGCTGATGGCTGCTCCTTCTGTTAAAAACCTTCTAGGCATGATGATTAATGGAGAAGAGAGTCAAGTAGATGTAAAACTTTGGACAGTTCTCCATGAATATTTTATATATTTGAATAATCTGGACTTAACATTATCAATTTGATGTATAATGCATTGATTAAAAGCCTTGTTCCATTCCTTCAGATAAAAAATGAGGAAGACATCAACAATGGACATTTGCATTAGACTTGTCTTGATGTTTTTTTCATTGCCTCAGGTTTTTTTGTGTTCTTTTTCTCACTTTCATATTTTGGCCTTTTATAATATCTACTGTGAATAGAATTCATCTCGCTGGGTTTCTTTGCTTTTTTTATTATTTTATCTTTCCTTCCTGTGTGAGCTTTGCCGGTCTGACTGTGCACTGTAGCCCAGGAGATTGTACAGGATGTATGGAGGCCTTGTAATCAGTCGGACCAGTGGTGCACAGAGAGGAGCCTCTGCAGTGCTATTGTACCTCCACTTACTTGCCATCATTAAGCTCCAAGAAACTTGAAGCTCCCTGTTCCCAGAACAATGCACTGTCTTTTCAAAAAGTTGCGTCTATTGGCCAAAGTGTCTATAGCATATATTGTTTATTTCTTTGCTTTTTGGGACATTTTGGGTGTTTGGCTTATTTCCGTTACTAATGTCAAAAACATGAGGAGACTGATGTCCAACAAACATCATATACCAGGTTACTATAGTTATGTTATTGTTGTAGCTTTAGTTGATACACCCTGAATGCATACATGCCTCAAAGCAGTCTAGTTGTTTCAGGACACATTACTACACAATATCGTATTGACATAATCTAAGTCAAAGATTCTACTAAAAATGTTAAAAATGAGAGTAAAGAGTAGAGACTGCCTCTGATCATTATTGCATGGGTGCATGTCTTCAATGCGTGAGTGTCCTCAGTGAAATTTATGACTGGAAGACACAGGTTCTGCGCCATGTTCTGTCATTTTGTGGAGTGTTTGTTTCTGCTGCCAGGTGAGACTCGCGAGGGCTAAAATCCTAGCTGAATCGCTCAGTGTGAAGGCCTCTCCACTAGTATAAGAATTTGAATAATATCATGTGGCATGGTGGGAAATTTTAAAATTCATGCAGCTTTGTCAACTAATACCTCAGCAGAGGGTGGATGTCAGTCACCAAGCTGTGCCAGGCAACGTCCATCTGATGCGCTGGGGCTCCACCCCTAAACAGAGCACACCTTTGTCTCACCATCAAAGACTCCATGAGAGACCCTACCTGACCCTTTTTAAATGTACTGATTTGCTGAGAATCACACTCTAAAGCTGTAAAATGTTCTATATGTCGCAAAAACTTTAAGGGCAATTCACAGCATCCTACAAAAATGTCAATCTCCCAGACCGAATCACCTCAAACAGTGCTTGTTGCTTTTGAGCAATGACACCTGGATTTTACATTTTTGTGCAGACGCTTTCACAGCCAGATGATCTTGCGATTGAAAATGCCCCCACCCATTATGTCTCCTCATTTTGTTTGAATAACAGGTCACATGCTGTGGTTTTAGAAATAGGTAATCAATTATTTCTCAAGGATAGATGAGTGAGTCTCTAATGATACAGAGTAATGGGCATGTCACCACGTCCTACGGTCAAATGTGCTCCAGTGTCCCTCTCAGATAAGCATATCCGCTTATGTATTCATTTCATTGTGACTTTGACAGTTTGCATAGATTGCCTTTAGGGAACCTCACACTTGCTAAACTGCGCTTACCGCCACCGAAGGCTCTAAAAAGATAAATGGAGGTGCTGCTCCCCTAAGGATAAAACCACCTCCCTTCCATACGTCTTCAAAAAGCCCCATCCTAGAAAGGCCTGGAAATAGAGGCATGCACTAGAGAGAGGAGAGAGTGGCCTAATTCCACAGAGGGTCTGAATCCTCACACCTCCCCATGTTTCACAGGAAAGATTTTTGTTTGAGAAGGGTTAGTCTTAACAGAGCAGCAAATACAGGCCATGCAACATCTGAATTGCTCTATGTTTAACGATGTCAAACACGGTTGTCATTTCCTAACTGAGTTTGGTCAACTTCTGTTTTTTTGCTCAATGGAACTGGTGGTGGTGGTGGGGAGGGGGAATGGTATGTTATTACTGTGAGACTGTGTCAAAGTGGCAACAGTACCCTACAAAGGGTTATCTTTTGTATTCCAACCAGACCACCTACCTCACAACTGTGCTTGCTACAATGTAATAAACAAAAATGTCTGCATTTACTTGTCATTGTCAAGGTGAAGGTCTTTTAAAAGGATTACAGTGAATTCACAGTAAATTTGAATAATATACTTATGAAATTTAGATCATATTACCGGGTAAGAATGGGTTGAAGGAAGCTGCTTTGGACAGGATATCGACGCACCAGCTGTTTTTGAGAGACAGAGAGGGAAATACCATTCAGATTGCTGTCAGCTGGTTTGTGAATGAAGGACTGGGGACAATGGGTTCGATGACGGGTCTCCTGAAGACAGCCGGTGGTCCTCGGAGCGCCATCGTCTGATCGGCAGGGCCTGACAGGCCGCAAAGGGCCAGATGAATGATGGCAACAAGAGGAAGGATGCCCTGCCCACCCGGACGAGTCTGGAGTGTCCCTCCGAGACGCAGAGTGCGGCGTTCCTTAAAAAGCACAGACAATGGCGTCACTGTCACTTTCCCTCTTCCTCTACACGGGAATGTAGGGCACCAGGGGTTGTTAGCTAAACCAGGTAACCTTTCCCTTCTTTCATTTCTATCTTCCCAAATTTGAATATGAAAAGCCTTTTTCTCCCCCAGTCAAAGACCATCCCTTTAATGGCATTTGGCAGTCATTTGATTTATTAGGTTTCTGTAGGGAAAAAAAATCCACTAAATATTTCATACGCCATACTAATCCTTGTAATATTGCCAGCTCAAGCCATGCTGGCGCAATACTGAAAACTGAGGTGTGTGGATTTCTTTCTGTCTGATGGGTAAAATTCCACGAATACCCTGAATAATAAAACAGCCATATTGAAATATTTAGACTTTGATTCTCGTTAAAAGAATATTTAAAACATGAGATAAGTTAATGCATAGTTAAAAAAGAAGAAGAATAGAAAGAACAGAGGCAAGGATCATAACATTATTTTAAAAAGATCCATAATGCGACTCAGACAAGTGCAAAACCAATGTGTCTCCTCCTGCTCATCTCTAAAGTGGATTTGGGTGAAGACATCCATCGTTCTGCAAATTACAGTACAGAGAGCGTTAAGCAGGCAAGTGAATGCTTCTGACAGGCTGTTGAATTGATCGCTTTTGTTCTGCTTGCATGTGATATGGAAAAGAAGGCTCTTGTTTTTAGGGATTTTAGGAATTATATTTGTTGGAGTGTCTGTGCTTGTTGTGGCAACACGGCTTCCATACAAACCTCAGCGTTGCGCCAGCGCCCTCATAGTTGGACATAGGAACAACAACAATAGGTGTAGCCTCAGAACATGTGACAAGGGAGTATGGGCTCCTAACGAGCCATGGCTGGCAGCTTGTGATGAGGCACACCTGTTTCCACTCTGGGCTCATCACAGCTGCCAGAAAGTCAAGACATGAGAGCTCAGAAGCGGCATCGGATTGAGCTGTAGTGAGCTACGGCCTTACCTGTGTTGCTGGGTTTTATTCTCCGCAGACACTGACCAAGAGGACCACTGATGGACAAACCCAGAAGAACCCACAGACCTCCTAGGAGTCCGCTACCCTATAACCCAACTTCATTGAGCACGACCCCTCACCACCTCCTAAAGGCTACCTCGGCACCATTGCTACCCTCCTTTGTGACCCCACTCCTTCTGCTGAGCACCTCGATGAACTCTCCTGAAGAGACAACGTTTCAGCACCCTAACATTGTGTCTTCCTCCTTCCTCTCTACACTGGTGGGGAGACTGCGGGCTCGGGACCACTATTGACTGAGGACAACACTGGCACTGCAACAAAGTAGAACCAGCAGCTGGAAGTGGTTTTGTTCGTTCTCTCTCTCTCCCTCCCTCTCTTAGGATAGACATCTGCTGGAGACCTCAATTCAACAACAGAAGGTCACTCAGCAGATGGCTGCTAACCAGGAGAAAGTTACGGAAGAGCTACTGCAAAACCTCCTCACATTGGGGCAGAAGGCCCCGATACCGGACCATCAGCAGACAGCCCATCAGCTATTGACTAAGCTAGGCGACTTACTCGAGCAGTGCAGCTCCAGGGGCAACGGGTGGAGGCCCTTTTGGACTTCAGTTTATTAGGCCATTACCAAGATTGCCCAGGGGTTATGAATACCAGGGAGCTGTTCCTGTTCAGCAGAGTCGGACATCCTTACGGACCAGGGCACCTCCTTCCCGGTTGACTTGTGCAGGTTCCCCGAAGTAAAGCATCTTCACACCTCTATTTATTGCCCCAAAACCAACCTCGAAGGCTACTCTGGCACCAATGCTACCATCCTTTGTCACCTGGCTCCTTCCTCCTCCCAATAAACTCTCCTGCAGGGACATTGTTTTGGCACCCTAACCTTGTGTTGTCCTCCCTCCTCGCCTGAGTGTGTTTGAATAAATAACCTCAGTTAGAGTTGGACTGATTAAAAAAATCACGTTGCAGTCACGTTGCAGTTGTTTTTTTTGTATAGTGTGCATACATTAATGTGAAATGAAAGAATTTAATATTCAATGTAAGAGGCTAAAAAAAGTCTGGTTCCTCATTTTGGGTGGTAAGTATGACACTTCAGTGGGCCACACAGACTAACGTTCACTACATTTGAAAAAAACAAAACAATCGGTGCATTCAGTGTTTCCATTTTTCATACACAATAAAGGCTTAAACAAACAAAGCACATATTGTTATTTCTGTAAAAAGCAGCTTTTAAATTCTCAGGTAAGCCCATGACATTCCCAAAAGGCAGTTTGAAAGAGGGATGTGGTCATATGGGGCTTACATGGATTCTACGTTTTGCCCATATACACTGATGCAATGCATATGGTATCCTGTGGTCCGATGAATCACTCGCAGACAATTCCTCGCATTGTCCAGTTTGAGTTCATCCAGATGTCTGTTGTGTTTGCAGTCTGGGCACTGCAGGCTAGGGACTATTTTTACCCACAAACCCTTGGCAGGAATCGGCTGTCTTTCATGTCCATTGTAGACTATGTGATGATGCTCCCTGGCCTCCACTCCTCTTGCCTTCCAGACCGAGCTCGGCAAACTGATTAAAAGAAGACTTCATGGACCACCATGACTATGCAAACAACAATGCTGGATACCGCAATTTTATTCTACTTCTTCATATCATGAGGTGATATAGCCCAGAGAGAGCTCTACTCCATGCGATGTGAATAATAAAGTTCTAAGCAGTCCTCAGAGAAGAAATGTCAGAAGATGGCAGAGGCAGCATCAAACAGATATACCATAAGGCCACTAACCTCTTCTTAATGTAATTATGTTTACTGACGCTAGAGATTCTCTTTTCTCACAGTATGGTTCCTCTCACCAACCATCCAGATTCCAGACCTCCAAAAAATATTTTGGTCAATGAGGCAGTGATAAAGTGTTAAAATTGATGAATTCAGATGCATCTTCAGTTTTGTTTGCTTTTTGTCCGTTGATTTGTTTCAGAATGCAGGTCCTTTCACAAAAGACAAAATAAAGTGTTGAAATAAATCCCTTTTATTAAATCCCTTTTACTGTTTTTCAACAGTGGACCCTTCTACTGAGTTAACAATACCTTACTCATGTTTGCTGGGACTAAAGGTTTTTTCACAGTGAATTTTTTTTTTCCGTCGTGGAAATGGCACATACATTTCCTAACAGATTCAGGCGAGGAGCTTGAAATTGTTGTGGAAACACAACTTCAGCTTCAGTGGTTTTGTCATAGGGTGTCGCCCATGCACAATCTCACCTGCTCAGCTCCTCCTAGCAGGTACACAGACTAACAATACTGAACATAAGGTGATACCATTCTATATTTAGTTCCTACAAGAAATAACAAGAAGACACAATGTGTTTTAGTGTCTAGCTTATCACCTTCCCATCCCAACCCCAAACCTACTGCCGTCCATAGCCAGACTGGAAAGACAATTGCACCTCCACCAGGTGTGTGCTCATGAGTCCAAAAAAATTACAATAAACGTATTGTATTTTTAAATCCAATTACAAACACATATAAATAGCATAGCATGACTTACAGAAGTCATTATGATTTAAAAACTAATACTTTTAAGGAAAGGAAATACATTTAAATTTTTTCATTTGCTCAGCAATTTCATTTATTAATTCAATAATTTTTTAATCAAATTTAGCTATCCTAAATGTGTTGTAAAAAGCAAGAAGAGTTCTCTGTAGTCCCAAATCTCTTCCATCTTCACACAGATACACATAAGGGGTTCAATATGTGAGTATATAATTGCAAAGTCATACATTTACGTAAATGAACCCCAAGGGTGTCACAGGCATCTGACTCTAGGGATGGAATAGCTGGAAAATTGTGTTTTGCCCTTCACCTGAAGGCTGCCTGGCCAGCGTGAGATAGCTGCTCCCAGCACCCTCACAGCGCATCACTGCACTGATGAGTGATGGCTCCTGCGTAGCCCGATGGAGCTTCTGTGGAGGAATTTAATGTAGCATTCATTAACACGCTTCGTAATTGGTCCAGGCGAGAAGAACCAATCAGCCGCCTAGGAGGGTGTGGCCACTGATGCAGGCAGTGATGACAAAACAGCCTAGCCCCCTGTCGGAGTACCCAAACGTGGGTGAACTGGTGCCAGCTGCATGGAAGCGAGTGTGTTAGATCATTCGCAAATGGCACCAATATAAAGCTAGTTAGGGTGGATCACCGGGGCTGCTGAACATTTTAATTGGACATAACAGGCGTCACTTTGGCAGGGCAGTCAGCGCGGCAGAGAGTCCTTGAAGGCGCTGGCAAGTCATTTTACCCACAGTGATATTCACGCTTGACAACCAGAGGCAAGCAAATCAACCTCCAGCAGGCAGGCCACGCTGCCTTGCCGGATTCGCCGCTGGGCGCAAGCCGGGGACTGCAATTACCTCAAACTCCCAAATTGTGAAGGGGAGCAGAACTGACACCCGTAAGCCACACATCACTGTAATCAAATCTAAATGAGCGATACGCAGACCAGGCCCCACACCTGGGCACGATATGATTTTATCATCCTGTCAACATCGAGGAGCCCATGCACAACCAGACAGACACCGTCTTTCATTCCCACTCAAGTGACTGTAACCAAACAGAATAATAATAATGACAAAGGTAATGCATATTTACCAGCAGCAGGGTTCAGCATATAATATAGAATACATTACCACATGCCAGAAAATCACTCAGGGTTTTTTTTCTTTCTCTTGTTTGTCTTTGTTAATATCTCATCCTAGGCCTGTTTTATCTAATTCATCTAATCGATTTATTGGAGTCAAACATTAGGTCCACTGATGAATCAAAAGGGTACTTCACATGGACACGTGTGAAGGGGATTTTAAGGGATTTTAAAGTTTAAAGTTTCCCACGATTGATTGGCTTGCATAGAGCCAAGTAAGTCTGTGATCAAAGCTGATGATATGTTTACGGTGACTAGCGACAATGCGCTGTTAAGGCAAGTTGGGGCGCAGCCTTCTGTGGACCTTCCCTCAGAAATTATTGGCCAGGTTGTCCGTGCATTGAGTCTCAGAGACTTACTCTGCATTCAGACAAGGGTTCACACGTGAACCATGCCCTGGTGTCTACTGCACTTCTACTGAAATGCAAGCAGCACATAATACATAAAGGAAAGATAGAAACCTAGGTTGGCTATACAGCGTTTAACCAAAATATACTGGATAATGCACAGATGTTTGACTGTCTGTCTTTTAATTTAGGACTTTAATATTTTCCCAG
>JAOYSI010016034.1:0-11289 GCA_025775065.1 Hiodon alosoides | reverse complement strand
TTTAACCAAAATATACTGGATAATGCACAGATGTTTGACTGTCTGTCTTTTAATTTAGGACTTTAATATTTTCCCAGAGTGTATTCTCTGGAGCTCTTAACTCTGCAGACGTGGTTAATGTCATAATAAAAGGCCGTTATCTGATAACAGAAATTAATCCAAGAAGTCGTTTTTTCTCTCTCTCTCCCGTCAAGTACCTCTCTCTGTGAGGAAGGCCTAATTAGAGGTGTCTTTCTGGTGTTATTCAGGTTGAACAGAATATTATCTTTAATGAAATGGTGATCTTCCAGAACAGTAGCCTACAGTGAAATTAATAGAACCATCAGGTTCAGCTATGTCTGCTTGTCTGCATGTCTGCCTGTAATAAAGAAGATAATATAGACATTGAAATTGAGGAATTATTCATTCAAATGCAATTTTCAACTCTTATTTCGACTCACTTATTTTTTGTAGTATTTCATTTAAATTTTTTGCTAAACAAAAGTGTTTTTTTTTCAAAAATCAATCTTCTCTCTAGGGTTCCTTTGCCTGCTACCCACATTACTGTTATTGATATTAATATATATACATATATATATATATATATGCACCATTTTACAAGCAGACAACAACGTGGATAGAAAAAGGGCTTCGAACTCTGTTTTACACATTGTATTGGTATTGTTAGTAACAGAGGCGATGGTAACATTTATTTTGTTCAAAAACTATGGCAACCAGAATAGGAAATGCTTAAAAACTATTTGTCCATTAGTGACTTGATAGAAATAATTCCCATGGTCATTTGACATCACAGAAGGGAATCCATTAGGTGTGGATAAAAAAAAAAAGAAGTATTTTCTTTTTTTTTATGAAAGGTTAATCGATAAAAATATCTTATTGTATGATATTATTCATAGTTCTTAGAATTAAGGGTGACGGAACTAAGATCGAGACGTATTTTTTTTTTTTTAGGATGAAAAACACACACAGGAAAAACTGAGCTAATGGCTGGCGCATGGTTCAAATCAAATCAGTCCAGTCTCCCTGACCAAGGCTGGGTGAATCATTGCACACTACGGGAATGGAAACGATGGTTAGAGGGCCACTGACTCCCTGCAGCCTCCTTAGGACGGCACTATTCACCTTTCCTCCGTTGGTCTGTCATGTGTAAGAGACCGGTACACTTCCTGAACGGAGGCCTCGCTCTGAAGGCAGAAGCTGAGGTTTTTGCTCTCCTGGCATCTCCTCTCCACCTGGACGCAGGGGGGTGCATTCCTGCCGTTGTCATCGACGACATGCTCCCTGCCACATGCCATCATTATCACGGGCTCCTCGGCCCAAAGGAGCGCCATTCAATCACCTCCTGTGAGTCGCAATAAAATAAAAATGATGGCAGGCTTTACCAATTGAGACTGCCAGTGGTCATTAACAGGAGGTGACAGCTTGTTGCCTGGATCCCCCTACCGACAGCTCGCACATGTCACCTGCCAGTGACAACGTTGTCCATCCACATGATTTCTACATTTCAAACTAGGCCACACTCGTTGACTGCCACCCTCTGTTTGAGTGAACAGCCGGGTTTAAGTGAGGGTAGCAGGAAGGGGGGGCGGGGTGATGGCAATTGTGGCAGCAATCCTTGCTGCCTGCGCTTCATGTAGAACTTCCTAAATGGAGTGTGTGAACTCTACGTTGTCAGATTGCATCACGCAAGTGGCTGCCTCTTGTCCTGACAGTGATTCATGGCAGTGTGGAGAGTAACAAGGCCAGACGGGGAGATCTTGAGCTTTTTTGCCCCTGGGAGATGACAGACAATGGGAAAGGTAAATATCGGTGGCAGGAAAATCTCGAAACCTTTTTTTTTTTTCCCCCTGCCACCTGTCCAGGTTGTAATGAGGAAGTGGTGTGCCAAATGTGACAAGTCGGCCTAACATGGGGATGACTTAGGCCCCCTTTCCCTAACCCTGCTCCCATGTGTGTTTGGCCATCCTGTCTGTCAGCTCCAAGATACAGCCTGGAGTTAACTATGTGGGCCACAGGCAGGAGCCAAACCAGGGCCTTCGCCCACAGCCCCGGGACCCAAAAAGTTACATTGTCCAGGGAGGGCCAAATGCACTCGTCCACTCACCAATCGCAGGAAAGGTATTTTGCTTCTGGTCACCCAAAATGCAGGCTAAAATGCGCCTGGTTGAAGGTTGTGATTTCCAGCTTCCCTTAACGCACTGCACGTGACAGAATATGTTTCTGTTTCTGGGCTTTCGCACCAGCAAGACTATTATTATTATTGGACAAAGCAAAACGGCCTCCAGACGACTACGCATTGCAAAGAACAGAGAAAGGAAATCTTTCGGCAGAAACGTGAACATTTTGTTTTCCTATTCTCCTCTTTCCCCCTCTCTCACGCTCACACACATATGGTTTACATGTTAATTATCTCGCAGACGCTCTTCGTTGCTCTACAATGTGACAGTTCTGGTCATAAAAATCTGACAATACTTTTTAATTTAGGAGCACAGATACGACAAGCAATTTACAGCTTGAAAAGGGAAAATATGCTGTCCGTGACCTCTGGGACTGACTGATACAAGCTAGCTGAATTAATTGAATAATTGAGTTTGGTTTATCATAACAACTCCATAATATCGTGCTGAGTTAAAAGCAGTCAGAAGAATTTAAGTCAGTCAATATTCCCAAAAAAGCACAGTAGTTTAACATTGGTAGAGTACAGTAATAAAAATTGTATAGTACAATATTGTTGAATTGTATAATACAGTAACTATTTTGCATACTGTGAAATAGTACATTACTATTTGGGGATCATGTCTGGGGGTCATGATCATGTATGTCATTCTAATTAATTGCATGCCACACAAGTAAGTGTTTCTCTGGTAAATTAAGTTACATTTCTCAAACAAGCAAATAAAGTTACATTATCAGACAAGCAGAATTTGAGCTTACTTATTCTTATCCTTACGTGTGTGGGTACGTTGATGAATAGGTGTACAGCATCCATTAAGTTAGTCGAGCCTTAAGTGACTTAAGACTAAGGCACTTAAGACCCTTAGTTCTTAAGTGACTGGCACACGAATGTAATTTCGGTTCTTAAGGCACGCAAATGTAATTTCGAATTAGCATAAGACAAGCCCTGGAACACCCATATAAGGCCTGGCTGATTTCTCATTTGCATGCCCAAGACCCAAAATCAGTACAACATGAAAAAACTCAATGCCGCCAAATGGGACACAAAAGAAGAACTCTGAATCGGAGATAGACGATTGTTGAAGTGACGATGATATTATTCAGAAGGGTTTCAGACCATGACTTTCATCAGCCAAAAAAAGTTTTTATAAGCATTTCAAAGCCAATTTAACAGTAAAACGATGTAGACCATGGAATCGTTCCCCTCTAAATTTCTTACAAATGATCCAGCCGCCTCAATCAGCTCCAGAAATAGACCCGGGCCCCTAGATATCACCAAGTTGGTAGTTCAAATGACTACTATGATCCCCAAACATTTGGCCATCCCTGGGTGTCCATTCAAAGTAGTACGATCCTTCGAGAAGACTTTGGGAGCATGGTTAAGGGGTTCAAGAGACAATTCACTTTAAGCCCTCCCTGTCACTGCGTTTGCATACAGACAATATCATTACAGCCTTAGCATAAGCATAGATAGGCATATACTCCTCTGCTATGAAGCCTGTTTAAAGTAAACTTCGGAGTCAGTGAAACAACTTCCCCAGGCTGCTCTATCCCGGTCACAAGTGGCTTCGTGGCTCTACACAGTTATTCCTTAAGGTTCTCTTTAGAAACATAGCTTTTCAAAAATTCTGCCTGTATTTAACGGTCAAAGTAATAACTGTGTGCGATGATAGGGTAAGGCGCTGTGTATGGCAACAGGGTAAGGCGCTGTTTGCAGCGATAGGCATAGGGTAGAACACTCACCCGGCAGGGTAACTACCATGCAGTCAATCCACCTGCATGTGGTTAAGATAATGGCTATGCTTGGGTACAACAAACCAGACAATGACAGACAGAAGACTCTACGCTTATTGCTGTTTTTCAAATATTTTAAGTAAAAGTTTTCCATTGATTTGATATTTTATGCTCTGAAAAGTAATTAAATCCAAAAGGATTCATTTTCCATTCATGTTTAATGTCACATTTAATTTGTTTTTCGATAAAACATCTGTTGCAAAATAGCACTACCTTTACCCACCTCATTGAACACACAGTTGCGTGATGTACATTTAAATAAACACGTATTGTCTATCTTTGACTTCTTTTGGCATTTTTACCATGTATGAAGAATTTGTGGATCCATTAAGAGCAGACTTATCTCAAAGGGCGTTGACCAAGTAAGTTCCCCATCTTTATTTAGCATAACAATTACTACTAACGATGTACTTACACTTCTATAACTGTTCCCTCTGTGCATTATAAATATGTTTATCCGATGATAATTGGCCATTAAATTCATGGCTGACAACTGTGAAACTGCCACCCAGCGGCAATCTGGCTGCCAGAATATAAAGACAGTTGGCTGGGATTTATCATCTGCTGTGAGTCGCATTAAAAGACAATGGATCTTTTCTGGCATACAGGGTTTCTGAGTCCAAATTAAAAGACAAATCTAATCTATTTCTGCAGAGAAATGTTTATCGTCTCTGGAAGGAAAGGCACCTTATTATTTTCACACAGAGGCGGGTCTTAATTCCTTGTTTTAATAGTGACGGTTTAGATCTTTCCTCGATCTCAAGTGCACTAATTCGTGTTTCTGAAGCGCTGAAACTGGCGGAACTTTGATCACCTTATCAGCATCTTTTATATTCAACTTTTGGTGTTTGAGCTCTTTGAGAGACACAATGCAAAATTGGATTCCCTTTAGCTCAGCTTTGGTTTGACTTAAGTTGATCCTTATCAGAGCTTCAAAGCATAAGAGATCACGAGCATTCAAGGATTCTGGAAACTTTGCCAAGATGTATCAAAAGAAGAGTGCTTTGCAGTAAATTCCTGTCGTTTGGTCAATCCAACTGTCTTGGCCAAGCCACTAATGCAAATCAGCCGTCCCCGATCACTATAATTATACACAATGAGAGAGAGAGAGAGTGAAATAAGGCTTGGATGTTGTTTTGAGTATGAGGCAGAGTTGGCCCCCGGGGTGAAAATTTTCCTTTATCAGTTACAAATTTAGTCCAGATTTTTTTTCGGTAGTGCTTTACCCAACTGGAGAAGTAAAAAACAAAAAAACAAAGATTGGATCGGATCGCACATCCTCTGCGATTTATTTACTGCAATGGAATGGCACTGTCATGGTTGACGTTTGGATCAGAAAAAAAATGGTTTGGCAGGAGCAGAAGTGCTGACCGTGACAGAGCAATTGCCATCGGAATGTGATAAACTCATCCCTCGTGGAAGCATGCTTGGTTCACTTTTCGCCTTTGTGTTTCATTTTGCGACTACAATGGTCTCTAGACGTGGTAACTGAAATGGCAAAGTTAGGGCCTAAATGGGGAGACAACTTTCTCTTGAACTGAAGGAACCTGTAGCCCCTCCTCTCGTACCACCCCGGAGTATATGCAGATGTGTGACACATTCACTCACCTTAGATGTCACGGAGAACACAGCCACACCTCAAAAGCAGATCAGAACCACACATATTAAAAATATCTACCGTGGGTCTCGGGAATCACTGAAATCCAGCATGAAGTAGAGGGCATGAATCTCTACTTGCATTTCAAACACACAACACATAGACACCCTATTGCGGGTCTGCTCCCCACAACTGTTTGTCTTAGACGACTTCTCCTCCTGTTCACACTGCTGTCCAGATATCTGACAACCGAAATGACCATTCGGGATGAATTCAGCAGATGGCTGGAGATGAATCTTCCGAGAAAAGTAGTATCCTGGTATTGCAGAGATCTCCGCTGTGGCTGAGGAAGAGCCGATCCTGATGCCCTCGGACACTGAATCTGGCGAGTGGTCCTGCTTTTCAGCTTATGGATGTACCTGATTTGTTCCATTATGAGTTGGATGGCTCGACCAGGGCTTTCTTTGGAGTGAACTTTTACTCTACTGTTCCAGAAGCTCTCTCAGACCGAAAGATAAGTAAAGCATTAAAGAACCTGGCCCATGACATCAGTTATTGAATAAAGAGTGCTCGACCCTTTGGCTGGGCGCAGAATGTGTCCGCAGTACTGTTTCAAAATGAAATAGTAATGATGATGATAATAAACCAGATCAATAAGAAATAAGTGAAGCCCCCCTTTTAAAGTCCCAGGCCTTCGCATTTATTTATTCAAAGCGGTGTTTGGAGTTTTCTGATCCGTGTTATAAAAAATTCCAACAGTGTTCTGAGTGCAATTTCATGTTGTAACATTAATGGCCTAAAAAGGATAGGGGGTAAAAATAAAGAATTCACGAGAAACGATGCAGACCTCTGGTTGTATGAGGCTCTGCAGTAACAGCGATAGCAGTAGGGATTTCTGCTTTAACACTTTCAGAGGGAGCTGTTGTTTGTTCTCTTGTCGGTACCAGACAAACATAAAAATTCCAGCCATGTTGGATTTTTTGATTCTGCTTTAATCCATCTCTCAAGAGGATTCCTCAACACCCCACATTCTTGCCTTTGAAACACAATGCATTCTATTGGCAGGTGCACAATAAGGCTTGCATGTTCCACGTGCACACGACAAAGCAAAAATAAATAGGACCAAATGTAAAACGGTAAATAAAAGAAAACCATTATAAGGCACACACCCAATGCGTTGGTTGTCAGTTACTTGTGAATTCTAAAATGAATGTGTGAAATGAGCGAAGTCTGTTTGTTTTAAGCTGTGCATTTACTTCAAAATCAGAACAGGCAGATTGGGCTGTGTTTCTGCCACTGTAAGCAAGCTGGGCCACAGCATAGTGGTCAACTGTAAATGTCACTGTGTGGTGTGCTGGTGATAAGTGTAAAGTGGTGAGCTGTGTGAAGGTGAATGTTAAAGCCTAACACGATGGTGAACTTTGTGAGGGTGACAGTGGAGGGTACTTAAGAATTGTGTGAATGTTACAGCCTAACACGATGGTGAATTTTGTTAAGGTGATTGCAGAACGTGATAATTAAAACACATTTTACTCATCAGACAGATACAGTTTTATACATTTCTCTCGATTTTGGTGCACACACTAAAGGCAACAGATGTCGCTACAAGTGAATGATGCGCTCTATTAGCATAGCAGGGATTCGATACACGTTATTTGTGTAATGCGTCCTGTGAAACTGTTAATTTTTAATAAAATATTTCTTTTTCAAAGTGCCAGCTCAGGATTTAAGCTCCTGCATACAGTTTGAAAACTAAAGTTTGGTGTTATCCCTAA
The DNA here is from genome assembly GCA_025775065.1 of Hiodon alosoides. Classification (NCBI taxonomy): domain Eukaryota; kingdom Metazoa; phylum Chordata; class Actinopteri; order Hiodontiformes; family Hiodontidae; genus Hiodon; species Hiodon alosoides. Next base: position 3,948 of record JAOYSI010016034.1, on the reverse strand, counting down.
TCACAGCGCTAAATGAAAAGCTGGTTAAGCCTCATTAGGACTTCTGCGCTATGACGATTTTATTGGAAGTGGGAGATGAAAATTGCCTGGATTAATGTGTTAATCCACCTCTTTAAAATGCTAATGTCCATTTTATGCACATTAAATCTCAGTATGCTTTTTCTTTGATGCATGCAATTTCTATCAATTAAATAGAGTGGAGTGAAACAGGCAGAGTGCAGATTAGTTCTCCTGCTTCAAGCGCGGATTTCTTCTTTTGGGTTCAATTTGGCCCTGAATGCTAAGAGAGAAAGACAGACGCTAAATATTCAGGATGGCTCAGTGAAATGGGAAATATCAGCAGCACGGCGCGATTAAACCCACCGGAAATTTCCTTTACCGAACTGATAAAGTATTCTTTGGATAGTGCTGGGAGAGTATTCACATCTATCATAATAATTGTGTTGAAATATCAAGTTCCACATATGTTCCACTGTCCGTAGTTTCACATTTTCATTTAATGTTTACCCTGGTGAGTTAAAACTGGGAGATTAGTGTCTAAGACTCCAGGCGTCGTCAGACACATGTTTTTAAACGTGTGAGTGTTCTTCATGGCCCGTGTTTAATTTTGGGTCCTTTGATGCTTGATGCTTTTGCGTTCACCAGTATAAATGCATAGTTTAAATTTTTTTTTTTTTTCTCAAAGTAGCCTTTTGTCTGAGAGTGAGGGATTAACGGATCCATCTCTAAATGGTCTCATCTGCACTGAAAACCTATATACTAATGGTCTATAAGGATATAAATCGGACTTTTATCAATTAGTTAAATCTGTCATTTTACAGACTGTAGATCTGACAATGATGTACAAGCTTCTAAAAAATCCTTCCCTCGGAAATGTATCAGTTGATTCCTGGACGTGATAACATTTTAATTAGTTATATATGTTCACATTTTGTTAAATTTATTTTGGTTATTCCAAGAATACTAGAGTGTGTCTGTAGATTGATGGCACATTATACAAAGTATTAAGTAAAGTTAAATTAAAATCTAGTCACACCTTTCAGAGCCTTTTCCTGTATTCCAAAGCAATGTGTTCATCCAGAAAAGTCGCTTTTAGAAATGAAAATCTGTGACGATTAACAAGTACTTTCCCATCCCACATAATGTGGAGCGATGAATTTTCATTGGCCCGACAGCCGGGACGCAGCTTTTAAAAGGCTGGGAGTGACATTGCTTATCCCGTTTCAGAATATGGTGCGGCTGGCCGCAAACCGCTTCCAGATCGGCTGCACAGAGGCACATTGTGTTGAGCGAGCTGCATGTTTAAAGCCATCCCAGCAAAGCCACATTTGTCAGATGAAGATTGTTTTTGCACTGGAGCGAGGAGCCTGATCCATTGATGGCTCCCTCTCCCCACGGGTTTATTTCTTTCCCCCTCTCCCCCGTTTCCCTCTCGCTCAGCATTTCCCCAGCATACCTCTCTCCATAACACAGGCAAAATATACATCTTGATTACGGTATCGGCGTGGGCGCGGCACAAAAGTTCAAATCACTTCAATCTATTCTGTTTATGGCATGTGCCTGACATACTTAAGTTTAAACAACGGTGCACCATTGTCATGCAAATACTTCCATTTACGGGCAGATGAGGCTGAGCGTTATCTGATGAAGACGGTGGTAAAGGAGGTGCTTTGGTCTGCAATTGGCGGAAGCATGTCCAGCACCCCCATTCCCCCCACCCCCACCCCCCATGTAAAATGTAAAATGACATTAAGCAATAAAGGACACATGACCGCTCGCACGTCCTCGAGCGAACAGGATCGGTTGGGACTGCATCCAATTGCCCTTTACGTTTGTAGTTTGTGTCCGTGTAAATGCGGTCAGCTTGCAAAACACTGCGTGCAAACAATTCCTCTTCCTTTGTGAGCATATGCAGCGCATTTAGTGGGACGAGTAATTTATTGAAATCCACCTAATTTCCCCTGATGTGCTAAATCTATGCTCCAGCAATCATAGCCTATTTCATTTAGCTAATTAGGCACCCACTACTTTGTGTGATTAAAGCCCTGGAAAATTAGGCCTTTGCTCGTATTAGTGAACATTCGAAGCCTGCTAATGGCAGAGAGATGGAAGAGATTATGAGACAATTCATTACAGTTCAACGGCAAACACAGGCAGCAGCAGCAGCGACCCGCCTCTCCAAAAACCGATGCAAGCCAGAGAGAATATTAGCACAGAGTGTGAACCATCTGGGTTTTAACGGCTTCAGTAATGGCTCTGCATTTATAGGAGTCTCTGTAGCGATGTCTGCTCACTGATCGGTTTCTATTGCATTGTGGGGTGACACACTCAGCAGGGGAGTTGGCAAATTGAGGGACCCAGTGAGCACTTGCCCAGGAATGACAAGGCACCCAGGTTCCCCACTCAGGAAAACAATCCCTTTAACAAGGTCTCGGAATAACGTCTACAAATTCTCTGGCCTAGTGCAACTGTAAACAGCCTCAATGTTGCTGGACTACATTTTGTCCTTTCTGAATGCTTTCTCTGATGTCATTTGACTTGCCTTGGCTTTATAACTAAGAATCATTGTTCGCCTATGATAATATTTAAACCACTAGCCGGAACAATGAATTGGATCTATAATGAAAAAAATACAGTCCGGGTGGACATTTTTTGAACTAAGCACTGTTTATTCCTTCTGTATAAGTGGGGATCAAAATAACTTATTTCCCATTTTAAAAATGTCCCTTTATAGTCTCATCTGCCCTGAAAGACAATCAAAAGTCAGAAAACAACTAAATGATTCAACCCTTTACTGGTAGCCAGACCCTCAAACCATTCCAATGTGGAGAGGAAGGGGTAGAGGCGTTGCTGTTTCATTCTCATTGTTAGTGTTTAAATGAGCTGCGTCTGAGTTTGAGGTTGGTGAAACAACACACTCCATTCCCTGTGATTTGTAATTATGTCATTTGTAGTCCTTGTGTTTTCTGCGAATGACAAGCCAGAGGTCCCGTGGTCTCACGGGGGAAGCTTATGTCGGGAAGATTTGGACAGCGCCAAACTAGTGTGGTTATCTGACGGCTGCTGACACCCTGGCCCTGGGGCTTGCAGTGTCCAGAATGGTTTCAGATGGCCCTGAACACGGAGTTCCTGTGCTGTGTTAATGCAGCACCTCCGGGAGGCAGGCTTCCGCTCTCCTACCTTCCCTTAATGGACATTCAGTACCCATGAGCATCGATCTGTGGTCTGTCTCCCGCTCTACACAGTCTCCATAACCGGGACACTCAGTTTCTTCTTATGCCTTTTCAAATACAAACTACTGTAAAGTCTCTCCTGGCCCAGTCTCTTATCCAGAATACCAAAGCTATTTTCAACTATTTTAGTATTCAGTCTACTGAGGTATACTTTTCACTGCCTACTTAACGCAGCTTACATGAAGCATCTGGGGTCTGGGTTTCCACACCTTGGTTCTTACCTTGAAGCAAAGTTTTATTTGAATTGAAATTCCTAATCCAATTCAACATGCCTTTAACACCTCTCCATTAGCAAGCAAACATCAGTGATTAGGCAACCCCTCCACTTCTGGGCAGTCCATCCTGTACATGATCATTCTGCACCTTTGTTTCACAGTGGTTGAAAGAGCTACCAGAAAATTTACAGAATTATTATGTCATTAAAGGAGCATTATGTAGATGATGTCAATATGTGTGATTCTGAAAACCAATATTTGCCATGTTCTTGTTTTAACCAAATGTATTTTGCTTTGATGAGCCTGTAAGTTCAAAAAAATAAAAAAAGCATCTACTAAATTAATAAATAAGTGCAAATATAAATATTTAGAGTTTGGAAGACAATGCTGCGATCTTTGGCAGTGCCAATGTCACAAAGGCCTGAAGCTCCATCAGGAATCTCACATCTTATGAATAATGCTCTTATCCAGAACAGCATCATTTTTAAACATATACTGTA
>JAOYSI010016024.1:1369-37693 GCA_025775065.1 Hiodon alosoides | reverse complement strand
ATAAATATAAATTAGGAATGGCCATTCTCTCCAGTTTGTAAATGTGCTAATGCTTCTTGACTAATCATCACACATAGGGAGAGTGCGGAAGTATGGCTGTTCTCCTCCAAACTAACAGCCTCCGAGCCCGACGGTCCAACAGAATGCAAAAACGCTCAAAAACGGCTAACCTTTCGCACTGGGAAACTAACTGCACTGCACCAACTAATCTATTCCTAATGTACATGTGGGACCAGCAAGTGCATGGGGCAGGATCTCAGCACAACCAGGTGGAGAGAGAAACTGATTATCAACCTGACTATGTCTGACCCGTGTACACACGCACACACACATACCACGACCACCAGGCCATCAAATCCAAACTCAATGGTAAATATTGAATGTCTATAACATCCAGAAAATTAATCTTTGAAGCCAATTACTTCAGAAGTATCTAAATCTATGAAATTCTCATTGGCAATCAACAGGCATTGTTATTTATTTTAATTAAAAATCGCTGTCCCAACAAATGAGTCAATACAATTAAAAAGAGGTCTGAAGTCTCTAAAACCTTTTGTTGAGTTCTCCCAAAAGAAGCTGAACTCCTATTGGACGAATTTTGGAAAAAAGTAATACAAGTCTCAGTCACAGGTCTCCTATCATCTAATCAGCGGGGCTTTGTCACCTGCCCCCTCGGCTCAGCGAGCGGCCAACCCTCGTCTCCCGTCAGACAGAGCCTACAGCCGAGGGGCGGGGCAGGGGGGGGATCAGCGCCTGTCTCCCTAAATAGGTCCCCACATTACTGAGGGGCACGAACCGCGCGGGGACCCAGTCGTTTCACTGCACACAGGGAGGCTGATACTGAGAAGAGATTACATATGGAAATGAATTACGATTAAAAAGCCATTGATGTGTTAATGTACAAAACCGGCTGTGGGGGCCTCCCCCGCCCCCGACTCCCTTCTTCCTAAGTAGCACGGGCCTATTTGTTTTCCTTTAGAGGCTAGTGTGACCTCATTCTTTCGGGGTTTTTCCCCTCAGGTTTCTGACTTCAGGGCCGCGACCCGGCAACGGCAAGCCTTTCGATGCTTGAGAAAACGCGACGGAGCCTAAAACACCCCAGGTCCCGTTTGTTAAACCAAATCCCTTTGTAGACAGATCAGGCAGTAGTGCTAGAAGTGAAAATGAAAGTGTGTGGACACAGTGGGCTTCGTTACATTATTGATTTGTCCTCCAGTCATAGAACAGCAAGTGGGAACCCACTAATGGCATTTGTGGGGGGAGAAAGGTGGAAAACACACACACACACACACACACACACACGTCTGTTATCATGCCAATCCACACGGGACTAGCCTGCTGCCCCACAAGTTCCTTAGACACATTTCACAGGCTAACAACCATCCGGGCTGTCCCCTCTCTCATACCCCCCCCCCAAACAATCAAACCAAAGGGAGAGGCCCTAAATGTGGAAAATATGTCGCTCTGCTAAATTATCGATCGGGGTGCGTGTGTGTGTGTGTGCGGGGGGTGCGCTTGTGGAAAATGTTTCTTTGGGTTCACTCTGCTTGCAAATCATTTCAAATGGAAGGTGTTGGAGCATGAAGACAGCGGACAGCCATAGCCCGGCACCCCGACGACACGGCGGATGGGAGAAATTGGCTCAGGCCCCGGCCTTCCCCTGCTGACTCTGGGACATGATGGCTACACCCACTGAGAGCTTTGCAGCGTGTCCCGGAGGACCAATCAGGAGCTTCAATCAGCCGGCGGAGTCCGGCCCCCCTCTGCCTGCCAATACGCATTCGCGATCCCCTCTGGCAGCCATTAATATTTAATACACTGAAGGTGCTATTTAAACTGGATGAATGGCTTGCGGAATTAAAGTTGGCAAAAGGATTAATGCCGTGTGGGGGGGGGGAGAAGTTGCTGGACTGGCGTGGGGAGACTAGGAGAACGACGGAGACCGGACATGGTTCGACGGCGGTATCACACATCCTCGGGTGGCTAGGGCAGACACCTTTAAGACAGACAACGCTACAGCTGCAAGGTCACTGCATGGAGATGCCAGGCTATACGCTGGTGGGTGTAGCTTTAATGCTCCTGGTCTGTAAATGCTCCTCTGGTCTGTAAATGCCCCTGGTCTGTAAATGCCTCTGGTGCGAAGCATCCGAGAATAATCTCCCGGTTTTAAAATGTTTTATTTTTTTATAACGCTCTCAACGCCCAGGCGGAATGGCACTACACGATCCTCCGTGAGGATCATTATGCACGGACATGGGTTCAGTGAAGACCTGTGCATTTTAAAGTCATCACGGTACGTCTCACAAGGGCTTGGCCGAACAGCCAGAAAGACGGTGTTTATAAATAAATTAGTTGGGCGAAGGATACTCATCTCATCCGTGTCCATGGGGTCTGTATTGACTCAGATGACAGAAGTAAAGCACCGTCGGTAACTGCTGCTGACAGACCCGCAGTGCGGCCAGACCCGCTGAGCGGCCAGACCCCCGCCAACAGTGGCCGGTAGCATCGCGCCTGGAAAAGCAAACCCCTTTGCTATGTGCCGCGTGGGCGTCGGCGCGCTTTACGTGGAATGGATAACAAGAGGCAAGTGTAATGAGGCCAAGCCAGAGGAACTGACTGTGCGAGCACAGCCGGACTGAGCCATGATAACGGCAACAGCATCAGCGGCATCACCACCTCGGGCACCCAGCACAAGTCTGGGCCCATAAGTCCGCTCGCGTCGCTCGGAAAACGCAGCTGCAGCTCCGTCGGGTAGGGGGCTCGGGAAGACGGGCGGCTGAATCCCACCGAAAGGCTCTGTGAGCCTGAGTGCAGCCCTGACCCCGCGATGGGCACCAACGCGGTTACGGGGGGGGTCAAGACTGAGTGTGCCTGAGTGCAGCCCTGACCCCACGACGGGGCTACGCCGAGGCATCTCAGGCCATGTTATCTGGTTCCCAGCTGACACCCTGCGAGACCCTGTCTGCAGATCAAACCCATCCTGCTGCAGCAAACCGACGTGCGTGGCGAGAGGGCCGTCCAGTCAAGCACAAATCTTCCACAGACTGGAAGTGACATTCATTGCTGCTGGACAGGAGATGAAATGTCACAGACCCCCAGCACCCCCCCATCCCGACCGCAAACGCACACTCCAATTACCAGCCCCAATTACCCCTGGACAATGCTTGGCGCCTGGCTATTGAGGACAAGATCCGTCCCCCGTTCACCACACAGTTCTCGTGATTCCTCAAGGGCCTCAGCGCTTAAAGCTGATTATACTCTGGGACTCCGACCCTGCGGAGTTTACAGATGTCGCAAAACATCCCTCAATCGGATAGACGGCCACAAAATATTCACGGCCTAAAATAAAAAATAGCGGTGTTAGAAAGCAGAGTGACATTAGTCATTGTGTTAATGAATGCATCTGCAACCTCAGCAGCTAGTAACGACATCAGAGGAGACATTGCTGTAGACAGACACGGCGCCGCAGACCTCTGCCAAACCAAAGTGGCGTTGTACCAGAAGTAAACGTACGTGCTCCCCCTCGGCAGAGCCGGCAGAAGCTCGAGGTAGTGCGTCTCACAGCCGTGCTGGCCTCCATCACCCAGTGGCGCTATCTCAATCAACGCCTTATCCAAACGGACGTAAACCTGAACGTGTGAACTGATAGAAACTCATGGACGTCACGACACCAATTTTACTCAAGATAGAACCAAAGTAGAAATCATAGGAACCCAGATAAATGCACTTTAAAGGAAATAGGGAGCCAATTTTGAGGTTAAAAAAATTTAAATAAACTATTTTTTTATATATATTATATATATATAATTATTTTTATTTTTATATTTTAGCTCCTGAGATTAGTACTTCGGTTCCATCTTGGTCAAAATTGGTGTCGTGACGTCCATGAATCTTTTCCCTGACCTTTTTATTTTTTAGCCTTATTTGTCCCATTAAGAATGTAACCCAAGCCGCTTTTTCATCATCTTGGGTAATTTCTCTCACAGGCGGATTCAGAAATGTTAGTGCGGGCTTATATTGCAAGAAGACTACATTACAGCAGCACTCTCTTTCCTGGGCTTCCAAATAAAATTATACAGCGGCTGAGACTTGTCCAAAATTATCACGCGCGTTGTAAGAATATTAAAAAAAAATAGCAGACATTACACCAGCATTACACCAGAGTCACTCCATTGGCTGCCAGTCAATGTTAGAATCAACTCCGACATTCTTCCGCTTGTTTTTAATAGCCTAGCACCAGCACACGTTAGTGACCTTTCAGACAAAGCCACAACATCCCCTTAGCTCGGTGGACGCCGACTTCCTCACAATGCCCAGTTCACTATAGGAAAGGAGGAGAGGCCTCCTGTTATTCTCCTGCCCCCAAGTTGTGGAACACCCTTCCAAAAGCACATTAGAGAAGCCACATCCACAGACTAGTTTAAGGACAAGCATATAAAACACCTCTTTATGCTTGCCGTTAAATACTTTTTCATGGTAATATCAATATATTTTTGTTATTTTCCTATTTTGAGTTATGGGGGGGGGGGAAAACATTTCATTCATTGTATCGGTATGGTTTTATAATCACTGTATGCACTTTGGGCTGCTGAACTGAGCATGTAAGGTGCGTTATAAATGAAATATATATATTATCGCTATTATAACAACCAGCACAGATGTGGACAAGGTGGTAAATTCCTCCTGTAAAGGCCCCATAAGACCAAACTGACAGGAGCCTCTGGGCTGCTGTGACCACCAGCTGGCCAAGTGACTCAGAGACGCGAGCGGCCTTGTGGAGGTGATGGAGAGGTGACGGAGAGGTGACGGAGAGATGCGGGCGATGCCATCGCTGAGGCTCACGGCGCCCGAGGTGCCAAGCGGCGCGATCCGTTAAACAAAACGCTCTCTCCGTGACTGACATAACTTAAACGACCGCTTTCCGTTTTTTTTAACTGCACAAATTGTCAATACTCAGTAAAGGAGGCTCCGTTTCAACAGCTAAACAGACAGACGGAACCCCTGAACCCTTGAACGCAGGCGTCAATTGAACGCTGCGCCGCCGCACACCCTACACATCTGCGTTTTTGGGCGAGGACAGCTTTAAACACCGCTCTCTGAGGCCTTTCAGCGGGGGAAACGTCCTCTCTCTCCACCGGCTGACTGTGGCTTGCTTTTTTCTTGCATACTCCGTAGCGCTCAGCCTTGTGGAGAGCCCTTGGAGTGAAGGGGAAGAATGCAGCGCAGAACTGCATGTGACCCCAAGCTGTGCATTCACCCCTTTCTCCCATTCCACCTCCCCTAACACAAGGTCTTAATTAATGGTTTTTTTTTTTTTTTTACTATTCTTACTATCCTTTTTCGATAACTATCTGACTAAGTGCCCCTAAATGTTTCTGGGACTGCAGATGGGCCTTACTTCTCCACAAGGTTACTCTGCTCCCCCCCTCCGCCTCCTCCCCACCCTTTGATGGAAACGAGGTGGCTTTTCACCACTTTATGCTCACCTCACCATTTCCAAGGTGCTACGATGAAAGGGCTACTGATTGTCAGAGGCGGGCTGCCTGGAAGGCTAAGAAGAAAAGCTGCCATGGAAACCCATTGAGAAGGCTGCCTAGGGTCTCTGCAGCCCCCATCTGTCCGGGTCAAGCCCGTTACTAAGGTGAGGAATGGCACGGATTCAGGGTTCGGGACGGAGAGGGAGGGGACGGCTGCCACACACACACAGCCCGAGACAGCACAGCTGTGCTTCAGTTACACCGTGTGGACCGAGCATGAACAAATGTCTCCCTCAACCTTGCCCAATCTGATCTGAACAGGAGGGAAGAGCAATGGTCAGGTAGAACTCAAATCATTTTGGCTCAGTTCTATTTGCACAAATGCCATTGTCAGCTGACGGTCTCTTAATGGCTTCAGACCATTTAGTTTACAAATAGCACGGAACGTTCTCAAGGAGAAAAAGTGCGTATTTTAGCCATTTTGTTCCTTTTGAGGGGGAAAGAATGGATTCATCCAGGTGACTGCAGCCAATCGCGTCAATTCATGTTTTGTTTTTTTTTCTTAAGTGGTTCTCAAGTGAGTGAAAAAAAGGGGCTTAATGTATTTTCCCCAAAATAAATAATGACCTAATACTGCTGTTTTTCTTTTAAAAACAAAACTAAAATGAATTGATTTTTGCATAAACTCTTTCCTTAATTCAGGTTACAAGTGGTAAATGCTACTTCTCATTAAACAGTGTATAGGCTCAATATAATCCATTATTTGTTTCCGAGGATATAAAAGTAAAACATTTGTTGCTTTCCAACAAACACTTCAAGATGCATGTTGGTACAAAGTGTCACCAGAGGAGAAAACCAAGTTCACAAGAGTTATTCAGCTAAAAGAGGGGAATGTAAAGACATTTGTCAATAACAGATCCCCTTTATTTACTCAAGTAAAATGCATCGAGTGATTTTTCAAAAATATTTGTAATACGTGGCACGTGTGCATCTCCAATACCAAACATGTTAGACAGTTACCCTGGGCTGCAGAGAGTTACCCCAAGGGTGCAGAAATGTTGGGTAATTATCATAAGCGTGGTTCCCTGAAATAGAAATATTAACCACATCTGAAGGGCTTTCCCTCAAGGGCCGAGAGATATCTGAGCAGATCGCCAAATCTCGCGAGAGAGAGCGTGTGCCAAGTGACCGCAATCCTCTAAAGTCGCTTCCGTCTAGTTCCTCTTCTGAACCGCAGTGACCGCAAAGACGGGCAGTTAATATATACTATTCAGGAAACTACGGTAATGACGATTACCCAACTTTCCCAGGGCTTTACACAACGCAGGGATCTACACAACAAGCGGGCCAGGGATTCATTAGAACGTTTCAGACACAGGCGATGCCTGCAGTTCACTAACACGCTTAGCAGAAGCGACCACCACAAAAAAAGCTATTTTAAGTAACAAGAGCATGAAGCCCAACGTGAACCCTCCCCGCAGGAGAACAATGCTCTTCCTCCCTCAAAAACGGCTCAGTCAGAAAACGGGCTCTGGGATACACCGAGTCCACCTTCGGGGGGGCAAGTGGAACTTGAGTCTGTTGGGTCCAGCAAGAAAAGCAGTATCGTCGCCATGGAACCAGTGGTTTGATCCTGTCTTGGAAAACGCCCCGTTTGTAGCGGTAATGGGAAAGAACGGAGGCTGCCCCGCGACCTTGTTGGAAGAGGACAGCCCTGTCAGGCCCATCACAGGTTAGTCTGAGACACCACCGCTACAGGTCAGAGTGGTGCCAAAGCGTGCCCTGCGCCAGAGGGGTTGAGAACTGTACTCTCCTGGGCAAGACCTGGCCCTGTTCCTGCCGGATCTTCTTCAGGCAGAGCGGGAAGTGGCACCACCAGCAGGAACGCTCCCCAGCGAATCTATGGCCAAACACAGGCAAAGCGACGTCAGGTCAGGTGAGGCTCCATTCTGTGGGGACCCAGAACTCCTCTCAACAGGAGATGTGTAGCTGTTTTAACCACTGCCACGAGAGAGAGGAGATGATAGGTTTGAGACTAGAGCAGAATGGAGAATGGCCACCTGAGAACGGGTGACTTTATGCCGCCCTAGTGGTTGTTGCATGTCCGGACAAGCGTGTCTCTAACTGAACTCCTCTAAAAAGGACTGCAGGCTCAAGAACACCAGAACACCAGAAGGTTTGGCGTTTCGGCTCAGGTATTTCTTGGGTTCTTGAGGGAAATAACCCACTGGAGATGGTTGAACCTTTCGTATTTAAAAGGGAACTCCCTGGGCTAAATCATTCCGACTAGGTTTCACGTTTGTGAAAAGTATGGTACTATGTGTATAGCTAGGCTATTGAACTTTCGACTTCTGATGTTGACTCAATGCTCTTGTAAGATCAACTCAAGCAGCATTACAATATTAGAGAAATCCTTTTCAGCAGCACACAAAATATCGTTTTCAGAAAAAGTGTTTCTCTCCTTCAAGCCATTAGCAGCCTGAATAGCAAAAAAGCTTACAAAATGAATGAGATATAAAAGTGGGTGTTTTTTTTTAATGGAAGGATGAGCCACGTGGGCGTTTCATCTCCGCGTTTCAAACTCCCTGAGGTTCTTGGTAAGGAAACCACGGGTGGCGAAGGGACACCTCTGTGTTGTGGGTTCAGTTAGGCCAAGGAAATTAGAGGATTTTATGCATTGCAACGGCCCATGCGGTACGGTACAACAACTCATTTCAAACAGGCAGACACACAACCACGTTGACACAGATTGGCTGCAATCCCAAACAGCTGAGCAATTACAGTGGCTGAACGCCATAAGCAGTCCGACAGAGGGCCCAGTTCAGTGCATTTTCTCCATAGCCATCAATGCTGACAGGGTGCTCGGAACAGAAATACAACTCATGTAATACGTTAATCACTATTTTTTGTTTAGTCACGTTACTGCAAAAGCATTTTACAACCGTGGCAGAGACTGCGGATCTGCTTTGCAAGCAATCCGCCCCTAACACAACCAATGTGAATAAATCTGGGAGCTGATGAACCACTCCGGAGGCCAGTGCAGGGTCAATCATACCATACACCAGTGGTGTTTTTTTACTTGTGCCCTCGCTCACCTAAGCGTCAAGTCATTTCAACGCTGGGTGATACGATCACTTATCCCCTCATTGATGCCAACGCTTTGGTCCATTACAAGGGCAATAACAAACGTAATTCACTGTGTGTAAAAACCAAACTGCTAACTACAGTGGTAATCAATTCCACTCAGGAGGTCAAAATCAGCAATTTAAATTAATTACCCAGGTTACCATTGTCAGTGAAAAGCACTTAAATGTAAATATGGTCATTCTCAAGTAATATGCCATTTCAATTGCAATAACCTCATTAAAATAAAAAACCAGCATTTTATAAATAAATAAACTGTAAAACATTTTTTATGGACTCGCATGTGTTTACCGACTGATACGGCTAGATCACGCAACAAACCAAATAGAGACAGCAGAGTTCATTGATCATTAGCATTTCAGACAGAAACGCATGTGAAGGCAGAGCAGACAGGTGAAGCTGATGTTTCTGCTTAAGAGCAGGGGTATCAAAAGCACAACTTACTTTGATGTAGCCTTAGCATCCTCCACCCCATTACACCTCGCACACCCATGCTTCCTGGGAGGCCGATGGGACGGGGAGGAAACCACCCCCCACGCAAAAGAAACCGCCCGACTGTTAGGTCTGTGGACAGCAGCTAAGCACAGCGACGGGCCACAAGGAGGTCCGATAATTCACAGGATCAATTAACGGGAGCGTCCCGCGGGTTGCGTGTGGCAAAGGTGTTTCTGATTGTTGGGACATTAACAGCCACTAACTGAGTCCAACTGGCCAGAGACACACTTGGCCAGAAGGTGAATTTTATCATTTTATGTATCGCCTTAAAAACTCATTTGAAGAGCCAGTCTGAACGGCTTCCCCACATGAGCGGATTCATTGATTTATCAGACGCATAAGGAAAGAGTATCTAACCTTTATCCGTTTCAAGTAATTCCATAAAAAGTTAAACTTTCTGTATATTTTCTAACCTATTGAGGCTTTCTTAAGGTCCAGACCATCCAGGGTCCACCTCTAGCAAAGCCCCCTACCCCCACCCATGCTCTTGGAGGAAAGATTAAAGGAGAGTGGTTGTTTGGAGGGGCATCATCTAGGAGATGAAAGCAAATCAATGGCTTGTCTCTCAATGCACCATCGGTGCTGGCCCAGTCAGAGGAGGCGGTCTGTGACCACTCTCAACAGAACCGCTCTCAGCACCTCTTCCGAACCACATCCAGAAAGAAAAAAAAAATCCTCCGAACTGCTGTGCAAGGGCGTCAGCTGCAGGCTGTCCCACTTTAATCTATCCTAAATACCCACCCACCTCCAGCACAGGTGTGCCCTACATCTGCAACCTTATGCCTCTGCTGAAGATTCGCCAGACATTTACATATGCAGTGATCACGCATACAGCGAGCGTTCAAAATGAGCAGTATCGGCCCCCCATCTTATTTTCAAAGGCTAAAGAATTTCATTTACTCAATAATTAAGGCAAAAGACAAAAACATTTTAAATAGGGATGGACCATGGGCTGTCTTTGCAACAGGTTTAGTATCGGCCCAGTTCGAATTAAGTAAAAGCAACACAAAACCTGAACTTGGCTCATTCAATGCTAGCTATACATCACTGATTTCTAATACATCAACTAATTCCGTTTCTTACATAACCTTATCTTTTACCTTCCCAGCAAGTATCATGCAAAGAGGCCATTTTGAAGGGCCATTTTTAGCTCTCCTACTTCCCCCTTGTTTAACGGTCTCTAATGACGCCAGAGCAGCTGCAGTCTGCAGACATACGCAGTCACTGTTTACGTTCCGCTCGATGCAGACGCAGGAAAATAAACCTAGCCAGTGCTTTAAGAAAAATAAAACCACACTGGTGAACAACACTGGTTTCGGAGAGAACGCACAACACAGAGATCGTCTATGTGACACGCTCACAGTGTATAACATTCTTTAAACAAATGTTTTGAACCCACTACTTACAGTTAACGTTAAAACAATAAAACAACTATAGTTGTGATCTCCGCACTGTATGATTTTAGTCAAATTTCCCAACAGGAGCCTATGCAACTGACATTTGTAGAGAGTTTAAAGGAATAGAGAATGCTTGGAGCTTAAACTTAGACACAGACACAAACATGGACTGCATTAAAAGCTTCTATAGCTACAACTGAAAAACTACAGCCTCAAATAAGTGTAGATATGACAAAAAGTGTACTTTCACTTTGAGCGCCTTAACAACAAAGAGCAACAATGGATAACTTTTGAAGGAAACCCTTAACGAAATCAGAAAACAAACCAAAAAACCTCTATACAGCCTCCTACTCATAAATCAAAAGTGGGTAAATAACCTATTATTCTCAATTAATCATATTTTAATTAGTCCTGTGCTAAAGCATGTCAATTCAAAAGTGAGCGGAACAATTCTTCTGAAAATCCTGACGCTTCGGTAGTGAACTGGACCATTCCCAGACTAGGGGCAGTCTGAGGAGGAGACATTGACTACGCGAATGCAGTGCTGGTACTATGTGGCCGAACGTGTGTGGGAAGTGGTTTCGGGGTTGGCGGTGTGCAAACGCTTTCACACGGCCAGGAGCGTGACCTTTTCGGGCCGTGTGTGCACAGAAGCGCTTCCTGCACATGCGCGTGGGTGTTAGTTTCACACAAGAAGAACACGACTGCGACTGGGTTTGCGTGTGAATCGCTCCAACGCTGAGAATTTGGACTCACATTTCCCACACAATCGCCCGGTCTGGAGTAGTTTTGAGGCTTTGATTGCTTTCCAACCCCCCATTTGGAGTCCCGCTACGCAAATCGTGCGTCTCTGTTGTATTGGCGATCTCCAGCTCGCAGGGCTCAGCCTGCGCTCAGGCGATCTCCAGCTCGCAGGGCTCAGCCTGCGCTCAGGCGAACCCCTTCACCGACTCTGTGACAAACAGGGCCGTAAGCACTTGGTACAAGACAAAGGCTGTTGTGTCTGAATTATTCATGAATACCAACAGAAAAGTCAACAGATACACCACCGTGTAGAAGGAGAAAAATTATTATCGATGCGCACAATATTCCGCTGGAGAGCACCAGACCTGGCAGAGGGGAGCAGCAGTGTTGGCACCGCTGGTTTCCGTTACATTCCTGTCGTACGCCTGCGCCTTTGCACGCCAGAGGAGCACATCAAAGTCACTATGACACTCTGAACTACTGCCCTGTCAACAGCTCATTAACTATGGATCGCATTAGAATTCATTTGCATGTAAAAAGCATCTATACACGTTTTTTTTTCTTTAAAAAAAAAAAAAAAAAAAAAACTAAGATGGGTGATTGCTGTCATGTCCGTGAAATGGAAAAGCCCTTTTTTTAATGAACTTCTGAAAAATAAAATAAACTAAACATACCAGAACACACAAGGTGAGGAAAGAGAGTCACGTAAAAGAGTTCTGATAATGAGCAGGTTCATTAACATGACGCTCAGAATGCTAATGACTTAACACTTCCTCTCACATCCATCAGATACCCGGTAGCTGCACCCAGGCAGAAAACCCATTGTAAAATCCCGTCCGCGAGACAGCACAACCACACGGTACCAGGCCTGACCGTTTCTCCCCGTTTTTATTATGAACAAGGGGATTATCAACCACTGCCCACAGCAGCTGTGAAAAGAGCGCGGCGCAGTGGAGTGTGTTTGGGCCGATCCCGGCCTCTCCCTGGAGGGTGCTTTTAAGGTGCATTTTTCTGCTCCACCTGAGCCCAGACAGGTGTGGAACAATGGGAGACGGGGAGTGCGAGCACCTGGCTGGCGCCCGCCCGCCCGGCCCCACAGGTAAAGAGGGCTGAGTTGCGAGCAGGACCTCTCCACGCTCCTGTCAGCGAGGCAGCTGTCGGGGGCGGGTCATACCCACTTTCTCTCAGGCGACCTCCGACCCCAGCGCCGTCTACCGGATTAGGCGGCGCGGCGGCCTGAATGGAGCTAATCGGCGAGCTCTGCGTTTGCGTTGCGTTACTAAAGGCAGGGGGGGAGGAGGGCTGGGGGGTATGCAGGCGTGTTGAGGGGGGATGGCGACCAGGGAATGTTCTCCAGGCATGGACAGCCGACACCTGATCAGGCCCGATCTAAAGGCCTTCACACAACTCCCCACACACAGAGCAGGCCCGGGAGGGCATGCTGCCCAAGACCGGTAACACTTTCAGCTCAAATCCAGCCTTTAGCCAACACACTGAACCAAAGTTTTATTAAGCATTTGCTATGTAAAATGCAAACGCGTTAATTTATTTTAGGCTGTACAATGAGCTTGATGGAACTCTTAAAAACACTCAGTTTTATGTAAACAAACAGGTGATCATATCCAGCATTATTTATAACCCGACTGTAAAAAAGAAATATGAAATGTGTGATAAGGAATTGCTTTTCTTCCCCTAAACCACAGCCAATAAAATTATGCAATTATTGAAATTAAAATATTTTTTTTAATTCAAATTACATATGCTCTGCTTGTGTTAACTCCTCAATGCTGTCAACTTCTCAATGCTAAGTACTATAAATGTTCGACGTTAGCGCGGCAGATTACAGCACGCGAGTAAGTCCCGGCCAGCAAACATTGACACACCAGGTGGGATCACTAACCACAAATCGGGCCAGCACTCTGCCGAAGTGATTTAAACTTGGGAAATGGCACGAGCGGCCTTTTGGTGAGGGCTGAGGACGAACTGGTCTGAGAGGGTGCTGTTCAGAGAACGGGCTCATTCCTCCGGGGCCCTTAATGGGGACCAGCTGCTTGTACGCCGGGGGCCAACGCCGCGGTGACCGTTACCTTTGGAGAAGGCACGCGGAGGTGGCCCCAGTGACACCTAGTAGCACCCCCTGCGGCGGGACGCAGGCGCTCTCCCCTCTTAACCGAAAGTGCGCTCTTTCGTCGAAACGGGTCAGGGCGCTACATCTGGAAAAGTCAGACGGAAGCTTCAAACGGCCTGCGGCTCCCCTTGATTTATGAATGCGTTTCAGTTTGATGAATTGCTTTTAGAGCTCCAATGTTCTATCCCCACCCCCTTTCTGAAAACTCTCACATTTCCTCTGGTGGTTAAAAGGGGCCAGATTATCGGCTGTGTCGCCTTTTAAGCGGCCTTAGCCACGCTCCTGTAATGAACCAGACTTCAAGAGGCAGACGTTGCAGAGATCCTCCTCATCACAGCTAGCAGTAAACAGCAGCTCTCTCACGAGTGACATCCCTTTGTTGTCATTTCACAGGTTTTGCCCGTGATTGGCATTGCCCCGGACGCGGCCAGGTGTCCCCTGCGCCCTCAGAAAGACGCGTCCCGTAGGCCCCCGTGCTGGCTCTGAGCGCTCGGGGGCCCGGGTGGGTGGGAGGGAGCGAGGGAGAGCTGGGAAAGTGTGCCAGCGGAGGGAGGGAGAACGAGCCAAACACTCACTGGATGTCACTGGCTCCTCCCCATTGAAATATTTTGGTGGTTTTTTTTCCCCAGTTTGTTCGGTTTTAATGGGCATGCTCACACACACACACACACACACACACACACACACACACACACGAGAATGCAAACCTGAATGCAAACTTGTCCCTACAGCTCTGGACCACCTGAACATGTGCCACAGCACTGCTGTGTGTGCAGAAACGGCCCGTGGTACTGACTTGCGGGAGCCGCGAGGACAGAGCCTTTCTCCAGTCACTCCAAATGCCCAGTGTCCCAACACTACAGTTGCTCTTCTACAAACAAAAAGGTAATTTACCTATTAGTCATTGTATTTACAGCCTGAATTGAACCCTTGCGAATTTCACTTTTTAATCACACCCAACAGAAGAAATCTACAAAATTAAACTGAACGTGTTATTTCTTTTAATATCTAGCATTGAAATTTTTTTTTTCACGTAACAAAAAAGGGAAGATGGCATTCGTCCGTGTTGTGATTTATTCACATATAAAAATAAAACCACAATAACAGCTCTGCAAACTGTATTTTAGTGAACCGCGTGTGAAGGTGGTGACAAAGGCGCTGCAAGGCGAGCTGAACAATCTACCAGACATCATATGTTTGCAGCCAGACAGGGATTAGCTCATCATATGGCTGGCTGATAAACCTCAAACCACTGCTGCCACCTACTGGTGGATAGAGGGAACAATTTACCATCCCCCCCAGCCCTCCCCTCCCAGTCAAAATTGATTTGCTTCTGGATCTGAGTAGAGGGGTGCCAGGAAAAGGGAAAGGGATCACAAAACACATTTATTATTCCTTTCTTCAATCAGCAGTATTAACAAAATACTAAAAGTTTTGATGACCGCAACAGCAATGAGCCCAAAGAATTTCAGGATTGACATTTATTTTCCACCACGTTTGTAATGAAATTTCTCATTTTTATCAACTCGTATACCTGTGAGAAACATTCATCCAAGTTCAGATCAAAGTCATATCCGTAATATCCCGTAACTTTCAACTCCGGGTTGCTTTCCTGATCTCGTACGGCGTTAACGTTCTTTCATTGAGGAGATCAGTCAACATTGTACAGCCTACGATAATGTAGAAGTTAAGCATACAGTGATATCCCATAACGCGCCCATTGTTTACACCAAACAAAGTGTCTTTCCAGAAGTGATGACACTTCTCCCTGACAGCTTTGCCGCGTTCTCCGAGCCGACTGCCGTCTCACGCGGCCGGTCCCGAAACAAACGCCGGCCTGAACACCGAGTCACACCTGCCCTGCCGGTAGAAGACGCCCGACGCCTGGCGAAACACAAAAACATGTTTGCGCGACTCTTGGCGGGCGACCGTGGCTCCGCCCCCCTCCCCCTGAGCATTGCTGCTCCGCCAACCCTCACCTGGAGTGAACCGCAACCCCAGGGGAACCTCTAAAGATCCCGTGGTTAAAACGGGGGCTGGAGTACTTCACCAACATCAGAGAAAAACGCTGGATTGGATTCACTAAGGCAGGAGCAGAACAGCACGAGGAAGGAAAAACATAAAACTTATAGCTAATTGTCTCAGGGTAGGCTAACCACAACACCACCGCCACAACCGTTTAAACCGCATCAGAGAAAGGAATGAAAATAAAATGAGCCGGTTTTTTTTGTGTGCCAATTATTCAGTTAATCATAATTGATTATATGATTTTACAGTTCATTGACTATACTACGCTCTTTA
The DNA here is from genome assembly GCA_025775065.1 of Hiodon alosoides. Lineage (NCBI taxonomy): Eukaryota > Metazoa > Chordata > Actinopteri > Hiodontiformes > Hiodontidae > Hiodon > Hiodon alosoides. Next base: position 22,007 of record JAOYSI010016024.1, on the reverse strand, counting down.
TATGCACTAACAGCACTTAATATGCAACCTAGAAGCAGGCTCTTGTAGAGACCTGCTAAAAATCTGGAAGCAGCCGCAATCTCCCTGACCACTAAAAAACTGAGGGGGCTGGAGGCTGTTCGAGGGAGCAGAATGGAAGCGGGTAGACCCGGACCCCCATTCCAAAACACGGTTATTGATTTAGCCTGCAGAGAAGAGAGGAACGGGACACTGAGAATTGTGTTGTGCGTCTGTCAGATTTCGGGTTTTTTTGTTTTTTACTTTGAAGGCAGAGGAACTGAGGATTTAAGTGTTTCACAAGGAGAGTGAGATGACGGGTGATGGGGAGGGGGGCGTACTGCTGGCAGAGAGGAGGAGTGAATAAGTGGGGGTGCACAGCAGATGGTGATGCCTGGGCTGTTCCCCACAACACAGCCCCACCTCCTGCCATGCCAGCCTGCGCCATGCCCCTGGGGCGTCACCTGGAGGAGACGCAATTACCTGAAAAGTCCCCAGTGTTTCATTACAATCGCTGTTGCCACCGGGGCCCCTATCAACGGCAGCCCGGCATTAAATCACTGGCCACAAAAAAATAAACTCTTTCTCTTCTTTTGAATTTTTTGGCCTGTTGAGAGGTGCAGCAGCAGAAAATCTGCTCTCAGCAACACGAGACACCCATTGGCCCTGATAAGCGGTGGTGTCATCGTCTTCCCAGCCAATGGTTGCAGTCTGCAATCGATGGGTGGCGGGGGGGGGGCGGGGTTGGCTCTGTATGCAGGTGCACATACTACAGTGCAATCCTACAGCGCAGTACTTCCCCCTCGTCTGTACAGCTGCAGGCAGCACACACTGAGTGCGAGTATCCAAGCGCAGTCGGTTCGCGGACCTCCGCCAAGGCCAACACTGCCGTCTCAATCTGCTGGCTCAGCAGCGAGCAGCCTGACACTCATCCAGCGCCGCAGCCAACGCGGTGTCGTGAACACAGACAGCTCCCACAGCGGCTGTGCAGTTTATCACGCCGTGTGGGAAAATAAAAGAAACGCGTTAGACCTCCCCTACCACAGGGAAGTCATTTTACTTATTCAGCAAAAGGCGACATTCAGAGCAGGTCCATTATAGAGCGTGTACAGAAGAAAGGAAGGCAGAAAACGGCATGTGGACTGAATCTGCTCCTCTGCCCGTATTGACTTTTAAGTCAGGTTTCCCAGTATTGCAAGCGCTGGGCAACTCTCCAAACTACAGAGCCAGGGAGACCCTTTAGGCCTGGCTCCTCATTGTTTCAGAGTGTGGAGAAACGGTAACCTCAGAGGAGTGGACGTCAGCACACTGTCAGAACAACAGGAGGCGTCTCAACCTCTCGGGAACCTGAGAAGTGCCCTGGCCCATTGCACGGCGTTCCCGGAGAAGGGGAACCCAATAAGTAACCTCTCCTACAGCGCGGCACCCATCGTGAAGGGGAACCAGATAAGTACCCTGGAATCATCTGCCAGAGAGGCCCTCTCACACCTCACCTTCACCCCCTTCAAAGGTTATCCTGCTCTGCCTGTCAGGGTCAGGCCTGAACGAAGCGCCTCGTTCCTCCCAATGAAAGCGGGCTTTCAATGGGAGCCGTTATCAACACCAGGCATGGGTAAAGTAGATACCGTTTCATCACAGCGTGTGCAGAAAAAAATTAATAAATAAAATCCTGGCAATCGAGTGCAGGACTGATTCCAGAAGCACGCATTTCTCTCACGTCTGAAGTCTTCTCTGAACACTCTCTCTTAACCGCAGTCAATATCTCCATCTGTGCAGTGACAGCACACAATGAGTATCACAGGGTGCACCCACACGTAAGATAAGTAACAGGAGGAACAACCTTTTTTCAAGGCAGTTACGCAAAATATAACTAGGGGCCTAAGAAACTTTATTTCCTGCAAAACATCAGCAAACAAACTATTTTATTACGTCTAAATGTCTCCAGACACCGAAGCATGGGTGAACTCAAGCTACTATTTTACTGTCCGCATTAACGGCGTATTACCCACACCTGTCTTTAAGCTAAATCCGTGCAAAAACGACAAAGGTAGCAAATAATGGAGGGGAACATCTTCAGACGGTAATACTTTAGAAGTGGGTGCAAAGCTCCTCTCCTCGGCCCACCGGGAGGCGCACCGTTCCCCGACACCGAAGACGCGGGATTCGCTGGGAATTAAAGAATGGCGAAGGGGGGGAACAGAGCTGCTGGGGACCCGGCGCCTCTAAAATTGAGCAAAGAGCCGCGACATCACAGCCTTCGAATCCCCCAAGTTCCCACACAGCCAACTCATTTAAAACCCAGGCTGGCCGGAGATTTCAGGGGGGAATACCGCAGAGCACGTGTAATCTCCCGCCCGCTTCTTCCACTGGCGCGTACACCTGGGTGGCCGATTCCAAATTTTAAGAGTAACTAATTTTTCTAGGGAAGGAGAGAAAAGAAAAGAAAAAAAACACAAAAACGGTGTGAACTTTCCAGCTTATCAGCCTGGCAACTGCTCCCGAAAGTTTGGGAGCCCCGGGGGGTCTGGCTGCAGCTTGAAGGCCGAGCGAGACTCAGGAAGTCGAGGTTATCCGTCTCTCCGCAGGAGGAGTGGGGAGTTAACGGCAATTTCAATACCTCCCTAAGGAGTTCAGGATACTATTGACGTTTCCATATTGATTATGACTGACTGATTGGCCTAAGAAGAACGTATTGAAAAGCATACAGGGATTGCTGAGAGGCCATTTTTGCTGATTTGGTGCGTCAAGGAATTGGCCATACTCATTTGTCTGCAGGGTTACGTTAAAAGATGGGAATAGATTTTTGCATTTTACAAGCCAGTATGCATTCATCAAATATTAATGTACAAATGGACCGCGTGGCCTTATCTAATTTTTCTTAAAAGACTGCCCCGTTCATTGCCATCATTAAGCTGTCATATATAAAACCAATACTACATGTAACTTGCACACAAATGCAACTTTGTGCATTGACGTAATACGACGGCAAGACGCAAGATCCCAGAACGCTTTGACAGACAACGCTCATTATACAGGAGCAGTGGTCAAGACGGTAGCGTGGCATAAAATACATGAACTCTGCTGGAGTATTAATATTCTTTTGATAGCTGCATTAACAGAACAGCTAGCATAGAACCTTAATACATATTAATAGGTAAGTATCCATCTACAGAAACTCGCAATACATTATTTAATAGCTAGCTTATTAGATCCTAATTAGTGACCTCACAAGTCCAAGCTCACCATCTACACAAACTAAGGCAGTCTCACGCCTGGTACTGTGTTTTACGTACTATACACTTAAACGCCTGTATTTTTTTATTTTTTTATAAGTAGGCTTGAGACTATGAGTGACTAAAAAAAAAAAAAAAAAAGGGGGTGAGAAATTGAAACCAAATGATTGCTTCGGAATAAATGTGCAGGAATCACCTCTTAAACGACAAATTTCATATTGCTGCCAAAATCCAAATCATTAAGTAAAGAAACCCACTTAAAAGTAAACAGTCAGCGAACGTGTAGCGGACTAGCAGACACGCTATATACGTATGTACCGACTTCTCCGTCCTTCTCCGTCCTTCCTAGAATTTTTATTATTATTTTTCAATCACGGATTTGGATGACCTGAGGCCAACAATGATTATTACCACCACACAAGGAGGGCACGCGTGGAAAATCACAGACACAGACACTGAAGAGAGACACTTCTCATAACTAACCGGTAAGTATGACCATAGAGACTGTCGTTTGTCAGGAGGACTTATTCTCTCCGGCCCATCAAAGCGAGAGACCAAAGTAGCGTACCTCTCGAGGTCATAAACCCTTTGTCTCACAGACCGGTAGCTATTTACTTTGATACAAAGCAGTAAGATTTAGACACATCATATAATATAACTGAACTACAGTGCAAAATATTTTATTTTGAAGTTTTTAAGTGTTTTTGCAGTGATAAATAAACCAGAATTTGCTATTAAACTAAATGAGTTTGTCTTTCTCGACCGCAGAATATATTCAGAGAGAAAATCAAAGCTAACGAACAGAGACTCGCACCTTCGTTCACACAGTACATTTCTGAGGTAGTAAGAAAACGCGACCGACGGCTCTGACTGCTGGTCAGCGCATTTTCCACACGGCTGCCTCCCGCACGTGCCAGGTCCTGCGAACGATGGCGCCGGCGTCTGCGCAGAGGGGTTTACGCGGTGTCGGTTCCGTCCCATCACGCCCGTCTGTCGTCGGCGCCCGTGCGTAATTGAAATCCGAGTTCGCTTTTTCGGGCCGTCGTTCCGATTTGCCACGCCGGCTGAAACGTTGCCGGGAGGCAGACAGAGATTAACATTTCGGGGAGGGGGGGCCATAACTTCCGCGGGACCTCCTGCCTACCTGAAGATCTGTCATTGAAACGCATGGCCCGGGCCTCTGAATACCAGGTGGCAGGGATAACCCAGGCCCACTGCTGAAAGCAGGGACAGACAAACGGCTAGGACGTAAGATTAATAAGCTGTAGCTGGAGCTTTGAGACCTTGGCCTCCATCTATGCATTTCAAAGAAGCAGTGTTCCCATAAAATGTCTGCCCCGAACAATACCTGCCCCTTTCTAAAGAACCCTTTCTCGGCATCCAGGAGTCAGTCTTTGGAGCACATTAAATATGTCACCCATGCGTTATAGACCGATGCCATACATCAACTTTATGTGCATTAGGGCCTCTGCGGAACAGCTGGCCGTCGGTTGCCAGCTTCCTGCCTGGTCTCTGGCTTCTGTAAATATTTGAGAGAACTACTCATTAACACCGGGCCGTTTATTTAGCTCTACGGCCGTGTTTGTGAAGTTGAGGCAGTGATTGTCTGACCTTACCTTCTATCTGAGAGATTTAAATGTGCAACCGGTGAACGCTTTCCTCCAGCTCAGGGGTGGGGGGCGTTAATCATCGTGTCCAGGTGGGGTGAGCTGGAGGGGGAGGGACACATTTGTTCTGCTTCTCAGGCTTGCTGGAGAGCCTTGTGTTTTTTGGGGGGGGGTTTTTGGGGCGGGGTTGGGGGGCGTGCACCTCAATACTGCCAAAACAAATGGAAACGCTAAACAGAGTGGCTTTTAGGGCCGGGCCTCCGTGTGCAGCCTGTAGCCAGAACGGCATAAACAGAAGCTGGCGTGAGGCCACAAAGGGTTTAGGCCTGCTCCGAACAAATATCACACCATTTGCCTTCAGTTGGATTCTTAAGTCCAGGCCTCCCAAACAAAGGTACCTCGTGTGTGTGTGTGTGTGTGTGTGTGTGTGTGTGTGTGTGTGTGTGTGTGTGTGTGTGTGTGTGAGAAAGAGATGGGCACAACCCACATAATTCCAGTGATTTCCATACTGCTCCACAGTTTCCACAGGCGTTGCAAAGCCCCTTTTAATTTTACTTTTCCATTTTCAAATGAGTGCAGAGAAAGCAAAAGAAGAGGGTGGATTCCTCTGGGAACGCTTCCCACCCATCCTAATCTAAAGGAATCAGACGTGCACAACCCATTTTTAAAACCATACAATGCAGCCGTGACAGGGAGTCGCCCCTCTCGGTTGGAGCCGGTGCTCGTAATGCTCCGGCACAATTAACAATCATTGCACACTGACCATTTCAACATTTCAACACCATAAAGCTCACTGGACATAGTGTGGGTATCGTCTGCGCAAACAATTTAATGTTGCTAATAAGGAAAACCCCATTCCAGTTAAACTGAAGTCATGCTTGCACAAAAAAAACAAACTGCATATTTCTGCTCCACAGACGCATTTAAGACACTTGAGGCAACGAAAGGTTTTTGAGCTGGTGGTGTTTTTTTCCGTGGCGATTATCAGTTTGAACGGAGGAGATTTGGTCTGCGGCACGCAGAGGAGGATGTTCAGCACCTTGCAGACGGCACTCAATTAATATCCACTTAAGTGACATGGCCCAGCTCTCGGATAAGATATTATCGACTTTTACGTCCCATTTGGATTCGGACAGGAAATCATAATTCAAGCTGAGCATTTCCCTTTTGATCACGGGAATGCATGGTGCTTTCGTGGGCAATGCTGGTCTGGAGTGAGCCCTGGAGTGAGCCCTGGAGTGAGACTCCGAGCGGCTCCGGATTCTCCCAGAGCTTCTCCCTCTATGCCAGGGCATGCGAATGACGGCCCGGGTTTCGACCCATAGAGGCCTATTCACACCCGGGCATTCCAGTGCCTTCGCCCCCGTCAAGGTTTCCTCAGCGGCCTATCAACTTTCTGGGGCGATCAGGCGCCAGCTCGCAGGGAGCGGCAGGTGGTCAGGGGCCTGCGCCGCGCATTGCGCATCGCTGGCCCGCAGACGTCAAAACACACATCGCGTCGCACAGGCCTGCCATGTGTCAGTACTGCAGGAAAGGACATATTACACCGCAGGCAGACGCTGTACTTTAGTTGACCACCGATCCACGTGGCTACACAGATGGAGGCTGTGTAAGGAAAACGCACTGCGACATTCTACTACACACGCCCACAGTCGTCTCATAAGCTCATACCGGGCCTGTTGATTTACGGGCCGGGGCTGTAAGATCCCTACCTTCTTTAGTGGTCACTATTTCAGCAGAGGCCCTCTTCCTGTTGCACTGGGCCCTATTATCACACCACTGTTCGGTCCGCTCTATAATTAGCGTTCTGTCTCGTTCGGCAAGGTTTGAAGAATGATTTATATAGCCATGATAAGCCTGCTAATAATAAAAGTACCTGCCGTGACCTGTACCAGAAGTGAGGCTGTGAGGAAAGACTGGCGATTACGTGATACGGTGGTAACAGTTACTGTGGCAGAGATGTAGGACACCAACCACTCGAGTTAAAATGATACAGCAGGACCAGCGTTGCCCATGCTCCAAACACCACAAGCCATTCTATAAGCCAACATTCTGAATTTACTCAGATCGGCCAGCGCACTGGCCTGACATTGGCAGTCAGCCCCATCGCACAGAATGCGAGCGAAGCCCAATCTTCAAATGCTCCGATCAGAAAAGGCAACCCATCTGACTTCGGCCATTTTCCCAATGAGGAAAACCTGGAGCTGCCGCTGGGGTTTCCCCCACGCTTTTTTGGGACAGGGCTCCTGCATCTGGAAGTCTTTTCTGGTAACAGGGCAAACTTTGGACAGCCACTTTTTGTGCAGAACTTTACTAAGTAAATAGCTGGACGTCTGGGCCCACATGCATCTAATTTGCTGGAGTGCTTCGAGCCACCAGAGTGATGGCCGAATGTGTAAACATGGCGCAGGCCACAGGGAGGAACGGCCGGGACGGAAGGGGAGGTTTCGCCCTGGATGAACCTGGCTGGACTTGCTGCAGGGGTCCCGAACAGATGCTAAAAATCACACGGGTGAACTCCCACGAGGCTGAACAGCTGGACCCTCACAGGAAGGCCCGAGTACAGTCTGCAAGGGACGCGCATCAGGCACACCCCAAGCACGTCACAGAACGACTTCAACCCAATCGTTCCCAAGAGTATCGCCACTTACGATGGTTTTGTAAGCGATGGGATGCAACACATTTGAATGCATCTTAGTTAAATCTATTAAGAAATCAAAAGTATGGAAAAAGTTAAGAATTAAGTGTAAGCATAGACAATTAAAAAAACAAGAACCACTAAATAACAGAATAAGAAAAATATAGAAAACTGATCACAAGTAGTATAATCCTTTCCAATAATCCAGTTACAAGTGAAAAAGAAACCAGCCAGCAAGGTATTCAAAAAACTACATAGTATTTTGATTAATTTTGATCTTGATATAAATACCCCTTTGACACGGAAAGTCGAACAACAGCTGAAGCGTGGCATATCAAACAAAACAGCGCCAAACGGCAGCCATTGAGAGTGAGTGCAGTGGAGACCAAGGGCAAATGAATCAAGGCACCACTGGGCTTGCTAAGGGTAACTGGTAGACAATATCTGCTAAGTGGCTACATTCTAACGCTCGCTGAAAGGAGCCAATACTTTTTAATTCATCGTTACATTTCAAAAAGGACACCGAAGGCCCCCTGCAATTAAAATTCTCCAGAAGGAAGGAGAAAAAAGCTAAAGAAAAAAAACCTGTTGCCAGTGTGTGGTTTTTTTTTGCTTCACCACGTCTGAGCGGTTACAGGGGTGAGGTTGGCGGTCGACGTGCCTTTGAAAGGGGTCTTAATGAACCGCCAGTGCGGCGGAATCGAATTGAAAAGAAGGCAACATAGGCGAGTCAGATCGCTCACGCTGGAGATCAATTGATGGTCTACATATGGATTTCTCATAAAAAAAATATAAAAAATAAAAAAAACACATAGTAATGGGCATCCCACTGCTAAGTAATTAAAGTGGATTTTTTATGAACATTTCAGAGATAAACAGACGCGGAGAGAGGGGGGGGGGAGAAATTCCAGTAAATTCTTCGTCAAATCAAAGAAGTCTTTCAAAAATAATTTTCAGGGCGAACGGCTAATGACTGTTCAAGAGAAGAGGAAAATAAAAAGGCAATAAGCGACGTGGTGGGGGGTTTGATGTTCATTTCTGGGGTATGACCCAGATCAGTGTTACAGGGCATGGCTGAAATAATATCAGCCGTTCACACTCTCGTGGAGCCGCAGGTGTCGGAGTCAGAGGGACAGGGGAGGGTAGGGAGGAAATAAGTTAAACTAATTTAACAATATGCTTGCTTTTTCTCAGGGTCAACTTTCATCCTTAATAATAACTGAAACTGAAACTTCTTCAAAAAAAACACAGCGCTACCGAATTAAGGTTTGTTTACTTGCCAATATCGCAGGTGGTTTGGAATCAAGTGCTGTAGAGTGTCCGCCATTATGAAATTGCTCATGTCCCATTCTTATTCAATATAGTTCCGTGCAAGAGATCAGCAGTTCAGAGATAAGGCGAGGTCATTGGCCAGACCGAGCCACACAGAAAAATCAATGGATCCATGTATGATGGTGATTGGGCATAATCACAGAATGGTGAAGGCCACAGTGAAGTTAATTACTCGCATTGTGTTTTCAAGGACAAGGCATTTTAAGTGAAGGCATAGACATATGGGGGAAAATATATATTTTTTTTATGATGAGGAACTTTGAATGCTCGATCGATTTGACTTGTTTTTTCCCCACCATGTAAAAATTCTTAGTGATGCACTCCAATAATCAGATTATGTTAACATTTATACTCGAAAATCTAGGGAGCCCAGAGACACCCCCCACTCACTCACTCACTCCATCCCTCCCTCCCTCCCAGACGGCAAATGGGCGATTACCGTTACAGTGTTTTGGTTAATACAACTTTAGGCTACATTAATTATTTACTGCTTTCTGGGTCAATAGAGCTGTTGAATCTTTAGCGGCGCTGCGTTGGAGAACGGCCTACACTGGCTCGAACAGCAAACCTCACAGGAGACCTGCTGCTTTCCAACGCCGTCTCCTTTGATCATTAAAAACCTATTACAGCAGTCTGTTTTACAACCACCGCACTTCCAACAACGCTGTTCGACCGATCCCCCAGCAGCACGCCCCCATTCCAGTCACCCTCTCCCCTGTATCGGCCTCAGTCTGGGGGAACGGACTGAAGTTGGCCTGACTGATGGTCCCGCGGCCCGGGATGTGCGAGTATCGACAGCAGGAACCTGACGAGAAGGGAAAAGTCCCTCCATGTAGTGCAGGTTTCGTTGTCCAGGATCAGAGACTGGGAAGAAGTCAGGAACCGTTTGTGTGTGTGTGACTGAGTGAGGGGAAAAATAAAGTGTGTGTGTGTCTGTGAGTGAGTGAGTGTGTGACTGAGTGAGTGTGAGTGAGGGAAAAATAAACTGTGTGTGTGAGTGAGTGAGGGAAAAATAGTGTGTGCGTGCGTGTGTGTGTATGTGTGTGTGTGTGAGTGAGTGAGTGAGGGAAAAATAAACTGTGAGTGAGTGAAGGAAAAATAAACTGTGTGTGTGTGTGTGTGACTGAGTGAGTGAGTGACCGAGGGAAAAATAAACTGTGTGTGTGTGTGTGTGTGTGTGTGTGTGTGTGAGAGAGAGAGCGTGTGCGCGCACACGCGCAAAATTAAGCCTATAACACAGAGAAACAGCAGTGGCTCGAATACAAAAACAAATGACCTCATCTCTGACACACTGCAGAAACAGCCAGTCAAAGGGAACATATGGAATTAAATGCTGGACTCACAGTTTGACATACAAAGTAAAAACACAAGCGCTGTATATGTTTTCTTTCCTTAGATATTTTATTTACCAAAATCTATTGATTTGATTATAAATGTACTTAATTATTTTTATTGGACAAGACAATTGGACTCTCTAAAACTGCTCTACATCCTAGACAGCTGGAGAGACACAGACAGAAAAATGCTCAAATAAAAAAATATTAACAACATATTACAAATTATGTTTTTGTTCTTCGTCAGAGACAAGGATTTTTTTTAAAAAAAGGTTTGCTTTGTAGATTTACAGGTGATGCAGAAGGTAACCGTGCATAAACTAAAGCTGATTTGACTACAGTACCTCGCTAACAGAAGATTCACTTAGAGAAGTATATAAGATCACCATCCCTAACGGTAAATGTGACTGCAATCAACCTTTAAAAGGATCCTGGCCGTGGAGCTCAAAGGTTTGAAGGAGGCGATGGTTAAAAACAGACAACTAGACAAGCTGGTGAAGAAGCTGTAAACGGTCCCTAGGCCTGTCAGCCGACACTTGAGGAGAGGGGTAGCCCAATTATTACTATTGAAGGAGTGTGTGTGTGTGTGTGTGTGTGCGTGCGTGTGTGGGGGAGTTAGGGCGAGAGGCCCCGGGTTACTAGAGCAAAAACCTTTCCTACATGCAAATCACAGAGGAGTGCTGTAGCAAAGCCCCAAAATCCTGAAATCCAGAGCTTCAAAGCAGGGCTTGGGCTCATCTTTCTGTTCTGACTGGAAGGATGGAAGAGAGGGAGGGGCACATCTCAGAGTCAGACACCTCCGCCCCCCCAAAGAAAATCTCAGCCATCAGCAAAGGCAGAGCAGGCATACCGGCCTTTGTTAAGTAGCAAATCCAAGGAGGGACAGCAGCAGAGGGCCTAGCCTGACGCAATTATTCATTTCAGTCATCTGAATCATTTCAGTGACTTAAAAAGGCTCAATTTCAGGCAAGCATTTGGCACAGCTATTTACCTCAAATCACATTTGAATAAATCCACGACTCCTTTAAAACTTCAAGAAATTAATAAATCCTCACTTAAAAGTGTGACTTAAATTAGCATTCACGCTGACGCCTTTATTCAAAGGAAATAGCTAATCGAATTTTGCAACCCGTCTGCATGGTTCAATGTCACTGGATAAACCTAGGTACCGTACTTGCAAGCGTGGACGCTTTATTTCCATGAAAGAAAGCAGGAGAATAAAGAAAATCGCATTCAGCGAATGTTAATGTGCGATTCCACTGGAGCCGCTTTTGCGAGTTGAATTAAAGACGCCGTCCAATCTTAACTCGGTGCTACCTCAGGCACAACGTGGAAAGGGTTGAAACGTCGAACACACCTGCGCCCATCATTGTCCATCTGCGCGTCATTGATCAGGACGAGTTTCTGGAGCTGGTGGCACCAGAAGGTTCCTGCTAATAAGACGCTGGATTGGAGTTCAGGCTTATTTTTTTAGCTCCGTCTGATTTGAGCCGAGAATAGAACCGCACTCAGACAACTGCGGTCACGACAGAACCGCACTCACATCACAGTAATGAATGGGGGGGTAGCAGTAACTCCAACAACTACACACAAGCGCTGTATATTATATGTTTTCTTTCCTTAGATATTTTATCTGCCAAAATCTATTTGTAAATCTATTGATTTGATTATAAATGTATTTAATTATTTTTATTGTATTTATTGGACAAGACAATTGGACTCGGAGAGACACAGACAGAAAAATGCTCAAATAAAAAAATATTAACAACATATTACAAATTATGTTTTTGTTCTTCGTCAGAGACAAGGATTTAAAAAAAGAAATTTTGCTTTAGAGATTTACAGGTGATGCAGAAGGTATCATCATCGCCATCCGTGACATTCACCGTCCAAAACCTAATCAAAAGGGCATCAAGTCCCATTATTAGCACTGGAGTAAATAAAAGCCACGATACCAATGGTAATAACCGTTGTCAACCGTCTGCCGCTCAGTTTTAGCGAGTTGATTTAGTTCACACACGGCGCCACTTCCACAGACCACCAGTAAGTCATCGGTTTCCCAGGCTGTCGCGCAGGTGAGTGGCCACCACAGCAGCTAAATCTCCACTGCAGAGGTAAATAACAAAGGTTCACTTAACCTCACAAATAACGTTCTACACAAACTGGGAAGTCTCCTCAGCACTGCCTGGCAGCCTCACAGTGCTATTCTTACAGGAGGCAAGATAACAGCTCTTAATCACTCTTAATTAGTTTGGAGATTAAGGAAGCCCTTCCGTAGCTTCTCTACATCTACTGCGTGGTGGAGCGGCTGGCTCTTTGGTCCATCAAAACAAACACAGCAGAGAGTGGCGGCTGTGCGTGACCACCAGACACGTGCCAACCTTCACTTCCCGTTTTGTAGATTAAAAACACCATCGGCCTGCAGAACGGGGGGGGGGGGTTCGTGAAGTCTCGGTTCTCCCTTTGCAAACCGTTCCACCCCACCGGTCTGATTACTCAGGAGCCTTTCGGCAACTTCAACCATCGCCTGGGCCCATTCACGGGCCTTCAAGGCCAGGAATCGCCCAGACTTTCCCAACCATTTCTTACCACTGTCATCAAGTTAAAACAGAAAGGTTTACAGCCTTCTCAAACCGATGAAAAACTGACAACCTTATGGGAGCTGGATTATCAAAGTGGGGGGGGTCAGGTGATCAGACTCGGGCTCTATGGATAGGTTTACAGGAGTTATCAGATACAATAAAATAAATAAAAACTCAATTACTTTCAGGCTGTTCTGAGGTCAAGGACACATTACATAGCCCTGCTCTTTGTCCTCAAAACAAACCACCGCAGCGGCACATCTGTTACAACGCACGCTCTGCGAGAACAAAAACACGGCCATGTGCTCAGACAAACAAGGTGACTTGTTTTTCTCCATTGAATAAAAGCCCTGAACTTGAAACAAATCAATACATTCACATTTGAGTTCCCCTCAGACGTGTGTATTAAACCGCTCTGGCATTAGGGAGATTTAGGGCGTAGGGGGGATTAAATTGTGGTCAGTGGCTCCTAAACATAACCCGGAATCATATTTTCATCAGCTTAGATGTCATGCTCTTATAAAGACCAGCTTGTTTGGCTTTTTTTTTTTTCCTTTTTCCATTTCATCTTTAATTCCTTTGCAGGTATAACACGCTGGGCACAAATACCTGTGCGTAAACACAAAACAAATATAAACAAGCATGAGCCACGGTTAAAGGGAAATGCTCCAGACCCTAGGATTCGCCAAAAAAAGCCTGGTGCGCTGATTGGTCGCCCTGGCCGATTGGTTGCAACTAATTGCAGAGGGGGCTTTCCAGCCGCACGTCTGCCCAGCGACCGGACCAGCAGACGACAAACACAAGAAACGGCTTTACTGCCCCTGGGATGTTTTGTTTTTCCTCAAAACCTGAAAAAAAACCAAACTCAACATCTAATTGAGAAATATAAAAGGGGGGGGGGTTCCCAAAAAACACGGGAATTTGGCAAATACTCACCCAGAAAGGACTGCCTCGCTCTCTCCACAAGCTCCTCTATGGGATAGCTGGCCAATTCTCCCCTGGCGTGTTTGGTTTTGCAGTAAGTACAAGCATTCAGACAACTGTTGGGTAAAAAAAAAAAAAAAAAAAAAAAACTAAACACAAGAACTGGCACCAATTCTCACAATCACGTTACATCAACAGCGAATCAACTTCATAACAAACATCTGTATGATCATTTCCCTCACATAGGCACAGAAACAGAAAAAATTGAATAAAACAATGCAGACAATAGGGTCAGTGTACTACTGCGTAGGACACCTCCGCGAACCGAACGCCAGATCAATCGGACCAAGTCGGATTTCATGTGTACAGTGGGTTTTCAAACCTGCCACTAAACAAATCCCCCCAGAGTACTTGTCCAACAGCGATCGAATATTTATATTAATATAGGCAAATGTGTTGCCCGAAAGTTAGAGGCGCCCATCAAATAAAATAATGTCCTGAAGCAAAAAAGATAATGCGGTGTGGGTTAGACAAGAGGCACAAATTGTTTAGGAACAAATCTATTGCCAAGGTTGAGAATTTGCTGTGAAACAACCGCTCTGAAATATATTGGAACTGAAAGGACGAAACAAATAAGAATTTAATAACCTCTGGTTTGAGACCACGGCAAGTGCTCTACACAGCCAACCCTATACGCGCCATTAATAATATCTGAACAATTTTCACAATAATGAAATCACTGTTAGCAAGCGCTGCCATCAGTTGCCTCATTTACGTTGCGATGACAAACCAGCGCAATAAATATTATTTGATAATCCCCATTAGCTGGAAACTGAAAACATGCTGCTGGTTGCAATAGGGGGAGTGTTTTTCAGGAATTAAGACAGCTTTAAACGTTATTAATGCGACGCGAGATGATCTTTCGCACTAAAAATCCATCTCGCAGCACTTGCCCAGATTGGAGTAAGCACTAAAGATGGAGAACGGAGTCACGTGACACGGACTCAGGGAAAACAGAAAACAGACACAGATGGGTCCCTCTTTCTAACCCCCAACGTTTGGGTGGGGGGGTGGGGACAAAAAACCCGCAGCCCTACTAGGTTCAGTAGGGCAGCACCAAGGTTCATCTATTAATGTCATACACGGGCCAGCAAAATGGATCAGCCTGCATCGTGTTCCCAAGAGGGTGGAGGTCTCCGAGCAGCGCTGTGTTCAAAACAACCAATTCCTACTGATCCGAGGACAGGAGAAACGGTCTGGTTCTGCCGCATGCTCTCTCGTTGACAACCGGAAAACTGTGTCCACTATTTGAATGAAAGATGGCATGCGAGTGATATACCAAGAAGTTCATTATGACAAAACGGAACGCTCCAAAAATATGCAGCAGAAAACACTGAGCAGACACCAATGAGCAGTGATTTGTGCACTCTCATAAATCTAAAACCAAGAGTTAAATATTCCGGAATTCCCTGAATTGATCACCGTCTGAGCATAAACTGCCATTACATCAGGTTATAACAATTGTTACCTACTGGTTAGCCTGTACCAGAGGCATGCTCTGTGTGCACGCGTGCCCCATATTTTTACGCCTCGTGGAGGCACTTTACAGTGGGATCCGAAAAACTTCCCTTTCATCCTTCCCATATTGCGCTCCTCCAGAGCTTCACCCAGAGATAAGTGTCAGTCAGACTTTTGAGGTACCTTAAAATATGCAAGGTGGTTCATTATTTATTCATTTTAGTTGCTCTGCGATTTGGGTTATTGACAGACGCGTCTGAGTAAGTAGAGCGCTGTTTTGTTTTTTTAAGGTGTGGCTTCGCCTCCAGCAACGGCAGTCGTCTCTCTCTCAATCCGTCTCCGAGAGAAAAAGCGTGGCACCCGTCTCGTCGGTGTTAGAAGCGCATCCCTCTAGCCCCGCCTCAGGAGACCCTACCCCTTCTGTTCCCGGAGGTTCCCGCAAACCGTGACAGCAGCGTTTCAAACTCTTTCGCGAGTGGGACGACGGAACAAGCGCCAAACTGTTCCCAAACTCAGAGGCCCGTGAGGACGCGCTTAGACGCTGAGTAAAAAAGCTTAATGACTTTCACCGAAGGCATCGTTTTACACACACACACTTCTCCCTGACGTTAATTACTCATAGAGGTACACGAGGACAGTGCATTTTCTTAGTGCTCCAGGCACAGGAAGCCCCCAGTGAAAAATAACTCGCTTCATCTCCGTTACCTCCTCAATACCACTTTTGATGGGTAGACAACGGGACCGCGTCCCAGTGCAGCCTCTGGGCGGCTCCTCTTATTAATTCAGGCCTCCCGCACGGAATCCACTGGTAAATTACATTGACCCCTTGGCTTGCAGGGGTGTGCCCCGGAGGATCGTTTCCAGCTTGACTTCGGTCCAAACGGGATAGGCTGCGGGTCTAAACCGACGATAAGCGATTGAACTTATATTTTCCAATTAATCGAGAGCTAAATCCACTGGCACACACGGGGCTTATTGGAAGTGCCAATTAAGTTTTAAGCCAGAGTAAGTTGGGTCGGTCTCGTCGTTTGTTGCTCTGTTTCCGCCGACAGGACGGGTGAGGCACTGAAACGAGAAGGACAGTCAGAAAATGCCGCGGCAGGCTGCAGCTCTGCGGGTTCGGTCCGACACGACCCAGTGAAGCGACGCTCAGTCAGCGGTTCTGAGTCACCCGACAGAGTCGCCCGGATCCTAAGCTTCCACAGCACTCGTCAGCAACTGCAACCACATAAAAAATAAATAAATAAATGAATAAACCACAGGCTATCAGACCCACGTCTCGCTCAACAGCAGGCCTGTGCAGGCAGGTGAGTGAGAGGAGCAGCAAAACCCAAGGCCCGGTAATAATGAGGGCCAACAATAACCCTTCACCCTGCACGGCATTCCTTTCACCTCGCTTTAACAAACGCGGGGGAAACAAAACAAAACAAAACCAAACCAAACCCCCCCCAAAAAAAAAAAAAAAAAGCGTCTGGAGCCAAAACAAGGAGCCGTGGCAACGAGTGCCTTTCAAGGCCGCACAGGGATCGGGAGACTAAACAAAAGAAAAACAAAATAATAATAAAAAGAGGTGGGTGGGGGGGATTGGAGTTCATTAGGTCAGAGACAAAGACGTGAGTCAACACTAGCATCCAGCCAGCGAGAGCACTGCCCAGAGAGGGGATTACGGGGGTTCAGGGCTCTGCTCAGGCTCGTCGGGCCGGGACGGGACGGCTGCCACCAGCGGAAACAACAGGATCGTCTTCTTGAAGCCCGACAAGATCACTACAAAACACCTGAGGGCCGTTCAGGAAGCTAGGGCTCCGTTCAGAGTTCAGCGCCCGGCGCTTATCAGGCAAAGCGAAACGGGGAGCTAATCATTTTAAAAGAGAGAGGCAGGTTCTGTTTGTTTCTGTCGTTTAAGGGAACAGAAATGGAGGGCAGAAGCAGAGTATTCCCTTTGTTTAGATCTCAGAGTGGGAGTCCGAGCCAACCACAATAATCACATGTCAAAGCAACTGCTTTGTATTAGTGAGGGAGCAAGAACCAAAATGAGAACTTCAAGAGAATGGCAAGCAGTTCATGTTCCCCTCCCTCCCACCATGACTGACTTAGTTCCTTAGTGGATACCAATAAAGGGAGGTTTGCCTTCTCAAATTGTACCACACAATTTACAGCCATGTCAAACAAGGGGGATAAAACCCAAGAAAACAGACTATTATATAAAGCAGTTATAAGAGCCTGGTAGGAGGAAGTTCAGAAAGCAGGAAACAAAATATCATTTTTGCCGCACCCCTTACTTGCAGCAATGACCTGTATTAATCAGAAGGAGGCTGCTGCACTTTGGATGTCTAAACAGCTTGTCTAAACCTCAAAGAGCAAGGAGGTCAAAAGTGGGTGAAACTGAAGGGGGTCCTGCAGATCAAAACGACAGAGTAATCACCCCCGCCACCCCCGACTACACTGTAAACACCACTGGGGCCTGAATTAACCATTCTCTTACAGTTCCACCAGCACTTTCTCCCAGGCCTGATCGAACAGGTCGGGGAGATCATCAGATAACGTGACGGCTGCAATGAAACGGGCCCTGTCCCAGAGGTTGGAAAGAACAAGGCACCATACCGTTTTTAATCATAATTCAGTAATAATAATTATTATTATAAAAAGCAGCTGGCCCATCCACATATTGTTTCATTCCAACACATCAGCAGGTCGTGGAAAGGTAAAGGATACCTCAGATATCAACTATGGCTGAGAAAAATAGATGCATATTTAATTGTGCAAGACTCTTGTATGGGTTTGAATGGAGGCAGAATCAGAACAACTGATCTCTCCTGGACGTGACAGCCTGACTCATAAGTAAAACTAATACATAACCATAAACAATAAATGATCGTTCCCCATGTTTTAATACGCATACAGTGTTCAGTCATAAAAGCAGGCGGGACATTGCCTAAGAGGACTATTAGGATTAAGGGAATCCGTTAACAGTCCCCCGTCTTATTGCACGCAAGAGCGGTCATCTGGGTATCTTCTCCACTGCGGGATACAGAGTGATAAAGGAGACACAGGGCACACTCAGAGGCCTGACCAAACAACGCTGCCACCTCTGCCCTTTGCTTCCTGGATCTGACAAGTGATACCACTCGCGTAGCCAATCAGAAAGCATGGGCGCACGTCAAAAAGCTACCATCGGTCGTATTTTCTGTTTAATTGTTTGTTCGTTTAACGAGGGGCTCCTGACCTGGACAGATTTTTTTTTTTTTGGGAGACCATTTCGTGCAGCCAAGCCAAACGTTTGTTGTTGGTTTCAGGGCAGTAATAAGGCAATTAAAGTGTAATCTAATGGAGATCAGTGCTGGCTCGGCCTGTGAGAAGACC
Source organism: Hiodon alosoides (assembly GCA_025775065.1). Lineage (NCBI taxonomy): Eukaryota > Metazoa > Chordata > Actinopteri > Hiodontiformes > Hiodontidae > Hiodon > Hiodon alosoides. The sequence continues at coordinate 3,482 of JAOYSI010016024.1, read as the reverse complement.
AGTCCCGGGGAAAGGAGAGGGAGCCAGCTTTTCATTAAGAACAGATCTTTAGCAGCCTCTAATACCGGCTGAACACACAACTAGTGGCTTTGCGACAAATAGAGTGGCGGCCGACACCCGTACGCGGTCAGCGACACACAAAAACCTTCACAAAATTCTTCCACCTAAGGACATTACATCGTCACATTAAACGTGCGTTGTAGAGCGAAGAGAGTTGAACATACCATAATACTTAAGAACATCTGTCACAACCATATGATGCTTAATTAGATAAAACGTATGACATTTCCTGCTCTCAGTCAAGTGCGGTAATTCATACATGCCATTTATCGTCCAACGTTGACTTCACTGCAGTGTTTTACAATGTAAGTGGATCAATGAAAATTTACACAAGAAATGATTCAGGCATAGGCAGAAAAACACTTGGTAAGTCTTAATGACAGTGAATTTCATTCGTATTTCAGGTGATCCATCAATCACGGGTTTGTGGGAGTATAATAAAAAATGTAAAAAAAGGAGTAAGGGCAAGGAAATTGAATAATCTGTCCGGACCAGTGGAGCTGAAAACTAGCCCATACATTTGTTTGATAAACAGCGGATAGCAGCGTTTGAGCTCAGTAAAGCCGTGGCAAAGAAGCCGACCCCCCACTCCGCCTCACTGAACAGGGGGTAATATTAAGTTTTTAGGTCTACAGAGCATTGCTGGGGGGGGGTTAAAGGGCCTGCGCTCTTTCTGCAGGAGCGACGGCGCTCCTCCCACTACAGATGTCCAGGAGGTGCTTAGCTGGAAACTCTTCATCCACAGGTACGGTAACCCTCTGCGTCGCCATGAGGTCTACAGCTGTCCTTACGGAAACAAGCGAAGCCTATCAACTTCTGGTTTTTCGTATTTATCCCAGGGCTGACGCGAGATCTAAAGCACACGGAACTGTGGGGCACGACGTTTACTAACTCACAGTTTATAGATAACGCTTGGAGATTATCTTCCCGTTATCGGGACCAATTATTATCAGAACCTAAATTTCCTTTAATCAATTCACGATGCTACCTCAGAAACGGACCGCGGGGCGCTCTCAATCATTAGTGATCGTTTCCGATGGCCTTGTTCTAATTTTGTATCTGCTGCAGTGCACTGTCAAAGCCATAAATTCCTACGCTTTAATTGCCATGAAATTTAAATTACAAAGTGCACACAGGCCTATTTCATTTCTCTTTAAACTCAACTAATGATTTTTTTTCTCCGCAGCAAAAAGTTTAAAGACATGCAAGATTTTTAAAGTACTTTTTTGCATTTTGCATGCTAATTTTACATATATATATAAAAAAAAACATATACCATGCCTTGTAGCATCTATGATGAGCATCAAAATGAATTATAGTTAAGATGCATAAAACAATGAATTATAGTTAAGATGCATAAAACAACTGACAGACGAGAAAAATAACCTATCAGTTTTTTTTGTTTTTTTTTAATAAACGAAAGAAATGCAAATTTAATATCCTTCTCAATTGAATGAGATACTGTCAGATTTATCCTAGAGAATCAACTGTCAATCTGCTATAGAAAAATACTGCCGCAGAATTTTGGATTGCACCGTTTAAACAATGTAACTGTACAAACCAACATGAAATAGGTGTAAATGACAGTTTGTGCATTCATTTGCCAGAACTAAACGATTTAACTACATGTCTGGATTATGCAAAACCACCTTTATCAAAATCGTAAAAAAAACCCAACCGCAGTCCCAGCTAAGAGGATGTAGATCCCGTGTGGGGTGGGAGCCCCCGTCCATAGTGTACGCGTGTATTCTGCGTGAGCGATAACACGCGGGACATGCGTGTTCCTACATGCTCGCCCAGCGAAGGGAATGTCAACCGCATGGCTGGGAGGCAGACACAGGTGATTTGTTCCTGCCGCTCCTCTGACCGTTTCCCAGCAGTGCACACCACACCAGCTCCATAAATCACGCCACAAACACAGCGTTTGTTCTCATTTTATTGTGTTTGCAAATTAATGGGAATAACTTTTTTTATTAGCATTGCGACCTCACCCACCGCGCGGGGGGGGGGGGGGGGGGGGGGGGGGGGGCGGGCGGGGCGGGGGGGGGGGGGG